>WWET01001866.1:37470-48084 GCA_011038615.1 Limnodynastes dumerilii | reverse complement strand
TTTTTTAGGCTTAAGTAGCAGCACTGTGTTTGGTGCTCTGGGGATCGATTGCTATGCCTCATCGAGGCATAAGCAATCGATATCCCAGCCTGGGAGAGAATGGCCCTGTCTTATCGGGGACCCACACCCATGTGGTGCCGATGGATTTCTGTAACCTCACATAATCACCCCAGAAAGGCTATAGTCCAATAATCAGATCATTCAGAATTCCTAAATGATTATCACACAGAGGGGACGATATTGTGTAGTGTGTGGGGCAAACCGATTATCAGACCTGTACCTTCCCCGTCTGTCTGCCATACTTATCAGCCAGTACAGCAGTAACACAGTAATGAAGGCTCTGCAATCTGCAAGACATACAGGGCGTCCATTACTCTATCACTGCTATACTTGCCAGTGATTACAGACAGTGACAGGAGGCCCGTGCACCCAATCAGCTGCGCAAACTAGGGCCGTGTTCCCCTCTATGCTCGCACCCAAGGCTGCATTCAGCGGGGATCCAATATGGACCAATCCTATACTGTTTTCACTACTCAACGACAGGCACAAAAAACAAAATGGCTGCTTTCCCTGATCCAGAACTAAGTACGTTAGCGTATTTACGCTATCCAGTGATGTAAAAACGCGATTTTGTATGTCCTGCGCATGCAGTAACGCCACATAACTCTGAATGTATGTACCAGCCTCGTATCAACAGCGTAACAACGAACAAAGGGGCGACACCTGTAATTACGCTTCGGAGGCGGGGTGAGGCATTTAAATCATACAGTATGGGCGTGGTTACATACGTTACATACGTGAAGCCTTTACATACATCAGGAGTTGCGCTTTGAAACGTTAAGGTGGGGTTTGACAATCATAAAATGGCCAAAGTGCGCACAAGCGAGGGGAGCGCCTAGAAAATACGCTAGGCGATGAAATGTAGGTCTGGATCTGGCCCAGTGCTATTCATGCACAGTACTGCACGCTGCAGGCCCTTGCTGTCCATACGACATGGCCCTATCTTTGCCGGGGCCGGTGCAGTGAAGGGTTAAGGTGCATGCAGCTGTGCAGGATTCTGCAGAGTCATCCTCACACAGGAATGCAGGATGTGCTGTTGACGTGGCCAAGTCTCTGTGCTCTCCTTCAGGCATGCTGCAGTCTTGTTGGGCTGAAAGGACGACACGTTAATCCTGTATGTTCTGCACCTCAGGTTAGATTACGGCAGAGCCACAGCTGGAGGATGCAAGGGCAATAATAATAATAATGTCACTATGGAGGTAAAGGTGAGGTTTTAGCCCAGTTATGTCACAATCACCTGCAATGGGACTAATTCTTTATTGACAAACTCTGGCCGTAATGTTTGTCTTAGTTTCTATTTTCTAAATGCAGGTGTTGGAATTATATGCTGTGTATATAAATATATATTGATATGTGTTTTAGTTGTAGAGTAATAAGTAAACACAGTGTCTAAGGTGAGTGTTTGGACGTCGCGGCGTGGTAGGTGTATCAGAGGTCACCCTCCTCCTCCTCCTCCTCCCATTCCACAATGACTTCATGGTCTTGTGACTGAAACCCTGGTAAGATCAGTAGGACGTGAAACCGAACGGCGAGGGGCCCCCCCTGGTGGCTGTAAAGAGAATATAAATAAAAGGTAATTTACAAGGCAGTTTTACGGGTTCCCTTGTTTTGCTGAATGCTGAACTCGAAGTGGTTGGTTTCAGATGATTTTAATACACAGCGAGGGCTAGATGATTATTAATGATGTCTTGACATAAAAATAAAAACTGATTGGAGAGAGGGATTGTTGTTGAGATCTCACAAGGCTCCATTTTTCTTCATCTGCCGCCCTGAATACTCGCTCTGAAGGTTCCATCTCCTTCCAGAAGAGGCCGTATTAGGTGCAGACAGAACCACTGGTGCAGCCCATAACACCAGGAACCCCCACCCGTCTTTCCCGTTTTTACCTACTACACATGCCGAAGCTTCTATGCATATACGTAATCTACGTAACGAAATGATACGTAGAATATGTAAAATAGTTACTACGCATGCGCAGTAGCAACTACCGGTAAAATACGGGCATTTGAGCAATACGTCCGGTGGTGTGAAACCGGACCATTTTCTTTTACCCACACCTTCACGATCTCCCACCTGGACTTCTGCAACCCTCTGTCCTGAGGCCCTCTTACCCGTCCCTGTCATTTCTACAAGCAGCTGGAACGATTTGATTATTCTAACCTAGATGCCGGGGATTCTCGCTCCACAGCCTTAACTGGAGGTGCAGGTTATTCAGCACTCAATGTGCCTCAGGATGGAGGTGTTGTTGCCGGTTAATGGACTTTTTGTTCTTTGTTTTTCTTTTTCCTTTGGAGGGTTTTTATTTTTTACATGACTATTCCAGCAATTAGTTGTCACTTACATTGCAGTCTCTTATGTTATACCATAATCCAGAGCGTCCAGTCTTTTTCTACAGACATGACGATGTCCCGGCAGTATAATATCCTGAACTAAGGCTGGAAAAAAATAAAGCTACTATGACGACCGTTACCAGGTGCAGCGATTGAACGGAACCTCTATAAACACACGACATTCCTTCAGAAGCCCTGAACGAGGGGTAGACATGGCTGACATACTGACACAGCAGAGCAGAGGCACAGGACCAGAGGGAAACGTCTGCGCCACAATCGCCATATCGGGCTGCCGTATTATTTATGAACAGGTTTAATATTGCGCCATCACATTGTGTAGCAATTTATAACCACGCATCTGGCTCCGGTTCTTACATTGCTCGTGGGACATTAGTGACAAGAAGAGGTGGTCTCCAGCCCGAACACACTTCATGAAATATGTCATATCTGTGGATCGTAACGATGGGATAATGTCCCAAATATGTCATATATCCGGGGATCATAACGATGGTATATTGCCCAAATATGTCATATATCCGTGGATCGTAACAATGGGATATTGCCCAAATATATCATATCCGTGGATCGTAACGATGGGATATTGCCCAAATATGTCATATATCCGTGGATCGTAACAATGGGATATTGCCCAAATATATCATATATCCGTGGATTGCAACAATGGGATAATGTCCCAAATATGTTATATCCGGGGATCATAAAGACAGGATAAAGTTCACAATATGTCATATATCCGGGGATCATAAGGACAGGATAATGCCCAAATATGTAAAAATAAGAGAGCTAAGGAATTAATGGGCTAATAGAAGGACTATAGCGAGGGAGAAGGGAGGGAATTAAGGAGGGGGTAATGAGGATGGAATGATACTGGTCAGTGGTACTTGACCTGGATCCATATTGGGGAACTGGTACACACAAAAAAAATAAGATTGAGAACCACAGCTCCAGCCACCTATACACGAGGCCAAGGCTCATATAACACTGGGCACAGCACCAAACTCCTATAAAAAGTAATACAAAACAATACAAAAATCACACTAAATAAATATGAGATACAAATATACAAAATACATTACAAAACTCAAATAAATAAAAACATAATACAAAAAACCTACCTCATACAATACTAAATTATACTACTGGGTACAAATCACAAGGTTAAAAACCAATAATAGATCTCCCCTTCAATGAATATAATGGTTAACGCTCCTAATAAACATGGTTCCCAATATGGTGACCTATGCAGAGATCTTGCCGGATGAGGGAAGGAAGAGCGCCCCCTGGTGGACAGCGATGTATAAACGTGTTTAATATCTTTTCAGTTTGAGTCCTATAAATATATTTATAAATGCAAAGCAAATGCTTGCAGGAAATAATAAATATGTATAATAAAAATAAAAAAAAAGGTATTTATATGGCACATTTATACTGCAAGAGGCTGGTGTCCTGGGGTGCACGGTATGAACAGATGATTAATTGTATATCATTTAAATGATGAGTAATAGTTACATAGCATCTGTTCTACATTCTAGCTCCTGGCCAGGTGTTGTGAGACTACAAGAAATGTAGTTTTAAAGCCGCTGGAGAGCCACAGATTGGACCAGGCTGGAATTGCTATATTCAGTGTACAAAGCGAGTTACAGTATCACCCGTCCACACCGACCCTTCATCCTATGTCGCTATTCTGTGACTTCCAGCTGTCGTGTTCCCGTCCAGCCTTTACGCCTCACGCCGTTCTTCTCATAATACAATCCAGAAAATCATCTCAATCCGATTGGCTGCTTTATGAAGCTTTAATATATCTTCCTCCAATAAGCAGCGGCGATAGTGCAGCACTAATGAAATCCTGTGTTAGATTCGCCAATGTCTGCACACAATCAATGGAGGCCGGTGTAACGGCACCTGCATTCTCTTCTGTACAATGCTTTTAATACTCAGCCATGGTCTCACGCCATCTCCAGCGAGCCCAGCTCCATAAAGGGAAGAGCCTGAAACGCTGTCCTGCCACTCCAGCTGATGCATATAGAAATACTATCTGCTAGATTTATAGCACGGGACCCAGCCTCCTGGGTGGACGGGGGAGAACTTACATGAGAAACGGGGGCTGATTCTTTGTACACTGCACAGTGGGGTAAGGACGGCAATAATTAACCCTATATAATAGGTGGATACAGCAGCTAGTTAAGGTGCCCATGATGTCTGGAATAGACAGACGACCAACCACAAATAAATAAATTCATCATCATATTCATCATTATTCAGCATCTAAATCACTGCAGATAAATACATTTCAAATAAACTTGATTTAAGAGATCGCCGACTCTGGAGGTTCTGCTACAACACCCGGTGACAAGACTTTATTCAGTGAGACAGACACAACGTTCTCCATGGAGAAGTGTATTGTTATGGGCCAGTAACGGGCGACAGAAAATGGAATTTCATGCTTAAAACCACCAATAAACATCACAACAGCAAGCGGAAGCCATTTAAAATAAAGTGTGCTTTATAACGATCACATCAATATTTACACATCAATGTCTCAGGAACTGGCCAGAACTAAAGAGATTATAATGCACAAGGTTCTGCTAAATAATCATGAATCACTGTTTATTGGGCTAAAAGCATCCTGTCCCATTATAATCTAAGAAGCACCTTTTTGATTGGCTTGCAGACTATCCATGTCGTTAATATGGAGTGACATTTTGTAGTTCAGAAAGTTATGGAATACATTAAAGAGCAAAATATTTAACAAACATCAAAATTCATAAGGGTTATGCTGGGAACGCACTGGAGGCTTTTCAAACGACTCGTTCCAATCACAGGATAAATGAGTGTTTGGAGGCATATTGTGTGAGTGTGCACTCAGCCGCCATCATGACTGAACCTTGCTAAGTACAAGAAGTCTGATCGCTTCTTTTAAGCTTTCTAATTTAATTGAATAATTGAGCAACGTCTGCAAAACAGATGCTGCAGAGCTGCCGGCCTATCGTGCGCTGTGTATATGTATGCAGAGCTGCCGGCCTATCGTGCGCTGTGTATATGTATGCAGAGCTGCCGGCCTTGCGTGCGCTGTGTATATGTATGCAGAGCTGCACAGAGCTGCCGGCCTATCGTGCGCTGTGTATATGTATGAATCGGAGACTTGCCGGAATTAAAGATCGTGCAGAAAATCTCCCCAAAAAATAATCCTAATTTGCATGGTCTTTAAAGCTTCCGTGTGGACCCAGCTTCAGACCGGAGAGCATGGCGGCGACAACTATGTACAAGGATATAAAGCGATTATAACATGACTTTCTTCTGCAGCTCTGCGTTAATACTGGGAGATATAGGTACAAGTAGAAGCAGCACATGGGGTATAACGTCATCATTTCCCCGAGTCCAAGCCTCTGGAAAACAAGTCTGTTTTGGGGGTTATTAATATCGGCAGCTACAATGAGGACGCGATTCTGTCACTTAGTACATTACTATGATCATGAAGACGCCATTATAATAACACTGATCACGTGCTTGATATGGTCTATTGCACACTTCTAATGATGGAACTGAGCTAAATACAGTAATGTTTCTACGGACGTTACAGGATTACCTTACCACTAATACCAGCACCGCACAGCTGCATTCCGCTCCGGGCTATGCAGAGGTGAATGTGTGTACACAGCTCTGTCTGGCTCTGCATCGTTGCACTAGTGGCTGTGGCTGCCTACACTCGGTTTGGATGTGCGCTAGGATACATATCTCCATGTCTCAGTGCGGCGTGTACGAGACAAGTCCCGCTGTATTCTCCCTCTCCACGTGGACAACCGCCTAGCTGGATGTGCCGGGGAAGTGGTTAGGGACGTCTCAGCTGCCATCGCTCTCTCTAGCAGAGGACCGCTCTCCGCTCCTCCTGGCGTCTCTTAGTTTAACAGCTTCAGTTTACCGGTCACCTTATTCACGATTTCCTCTTCCCCTATAATAGCGAGGACGGTATGCGACCCTGCTGCCACCTGATAGAGGTGAAACGCGTTAGTTTGGTTACAGGGCAGAGTTTAGCCAACCTGACAGATAGGACAATTACCTGCGTCCGGCCTGCGTCCTGCACCAGGTATGCCGGTAATTCCATACTTAGCGCAAGAGCTTGTAATTCCATCAGATGAGCCGTGTTAGAACCCTGGAGGACGACCTTTTTAGCCCTGGTGGGGGGGATACAGAAGATTGTAAGGACTTTATAAACAATCAAGGCCCAATGTGTGGACAACGTATAGTCTCAGATAAGCCACTAATCAGAGCATCCGCCATTATTAGGACTGCCCATTGTATGTATGTGTGCCCAGCACCTCACTATTGTAGCAGAACCAATGCAATAATGACAGAGCACAGCAGTGGTTAGCACTTCTGCCTCACTGTGCTGGGGTCATCTGTTTGATTCCTTGACAGGGCCATATCTGTGTGTACTTTGCGTGTTCTCCCTGTGTCTGTGTGGAGTGTGTGTGTTCTCCCTGTGTCTGTGTGGAGTGTGTATCTGACACACTTACCCGTACTCACCCCCTGTATCTGACACACTTACCCATACTCATCCCATTTATAGGCCATCTCCCTGGTCTTAGCCTCCTGTAACAAGAGCTGATACAGACCGACGGCTCCGTGCCCCACCTGAGCAGCGACCTGAGGACGGGGAGAGGGAAGAACAGGGTGAGCGGCTGGGTGGATGGACGCAGGGAGACTCACAAACAGCATTCGTGACCCAGAGCAGGCAACCCGGGACTCTCCAGGTGCTGTACGACTACAACTCCCAGCATGCTCCAACTACATAGCAATAACTGGCAGAGCATGATAGAGAGCCGCTGGCTGCACCGTGCACTACTTACTACACAACGGGTCAATTAGCCTTACAACATACAGAATACTGGGACACCATCACTGATTTACAGTCCCCATTAGTGGATAGCGCGTGTGATATTCCCAGCTGCTGCCTTTTAAAGATGGCTGCTGATTTGCCTCTGATTGGTCAGCAGACCACAGCCGATAATCAGGAGGAAGACCCCGCTCCCTTCCAGCTATTCCTTATTCCAGGTCTTTTATTCACTTACAATATCCCAGCAAGTCACACCTCTAGCAATCATTGCTGCGCTCTCGCCATGTCACACACAGCATTCATGTCATTATTTTCTCTTATAACCAGCACCAACCTTTCCCACACCCATAGAAAGCTCCATATTCACCACAAACACCATCTTGTGATAAACAGGTTCCTCGCCCGCTTCCTACGAGACACAGGAGTGGTAGAGAGGGACTCAGAGACAGGCAGGCGGATATCGCAATACAGTCACGGACTTTACAACACAAATATGGAACAGGACATTTACTGCCATTAGGTGATGTCCAAGTCATCTATAAGCTGTGTCCCACCCTGAGCTACTGGCAGCGGCTGGACTTCAGCTGTTGTGAAACTACAAGTCCCATCATGACTATTGATAGTCATGAGGCTATTGTAGCATGCTGGGATGCTGGGGGTTGTAGCTTCACAACACCTGGAGAGCCGCAGTTTGCCTACACCTGTAATAAGTCATGGAGGATTATACCTGCTACACGCCCTTCTGCTGTGCACTCAGCTTCATATATTATTCCTTTAATAGCTTTATCACGGCTACACATTCTGCAGTATGGTAAATCTCTCTACACACGAAGGTTTAACAGCATCTCAGCACAGCAGAAAAACGAATGCACGATGTGGGTGACAACAAAAATCTAAATAGCTCTAAACACAAATGTAAAACAACAGGCTGTTTCAGGGAGGAATCTGAGACATATTTGGAAAACACAAACATTTTCTTCAGGACAAAAAAGAAAAAAAGACAAATCAAAGCGTGAGATCGGCCGGTTCTGAGCCGTCATTGAGCGACTTCGGTTACCTGATTCTGGCTTTCTAAGCTGTCAAAGTAAAATATCGCAGCCTCTTCAGCGGATACATTCCCGGTCAGTATAAGAGCCTATCGAGCAATAAAGAAACAGCGACACGGTCTATTCAGTACAGATCAGCAGCAATAACCCGACAGTCTCATCAGGTCTGTGTGCAAGTTATGTTTATACAGGCGGATCGGCTAGATGCCAGGTTGCCAAAATTGTTCATATTCACAGATTTCAAAGCTACAAACGTATAAATATAGATTTATGTTTTATTTATTATTATTAAAGCCATGGAGGTAAATCTTGCACTGGAAAAGATATTCCAATGAGCACAAAGGTCCGGATTCAGTTACGCAGTTTTCGTGTTACGTACGTTGATTTAAGAATTGAGCTGATACGCACGCAGTACCTTATTTACACTATGTACCATTTCTGTACGTAGATTGCGTAACTGTGAATCCGGACCAAAGTCTAATAAACAGAACCCATGACCGGAGCTTCTACCGCGGGATTGTGTGCGCTCCGGCAATGCATGAAACGCGGGGAATTTACAAGGCCCGAACGCTTCTAAACACTCAGAATATCAGCTTTTCGTCTGATGGTGTAAATGATAGAATCCACACGCTGGACGGTTTACCTTTCTTGCCTCTTCTTCTGGAATATCCAGATCTTTGAGTTGCTGTAAGTAATCAGTATTAACCTCCATGGTTCCCTGAGCTACAGCAGAAGGGTCCTGATCACATGTCTCCATCAGACTAGAAAAAATAATCAATTCCATTTATTAGATATAAACTAGAACCATTAACTTATATAACCCTAACCACCCCATTCCTGCAACCGAACCTTCACTCTTCATCCTGCAGCCTAACCTTAACCCTCCCCTAACCATCGTCATCCTGCAGCCTAACCTTAACCCTCCCCTAATCATCTTCATACCGCAGCCTAACCTTAACCCTCCCCTAATCATCTTCATACCGCAGCCTAACCATCTTCATCCTGCAGCCTAACCTTAACCCTCTTCACCCTGCAGCCTAACCTTAACCATCTTCATCCTGCAGCCTAACCTTAATCCTCCCCATACCGCAGCCTAACCTTAACCCTCCCCTAACCATCTTCATCCTGCAGCCTAACCTTAACCCTCCCCTAACCACCTTCATACCGCAGCCTAACCTTAACCCTCCCCTAACCATCTTCATACCGCAGCCTAACCTTAACCCTTCCCTAACCATCTTCATACCGCAGCTTAACCCTATCCAGGAACCTTGTAGAAATAAGAGCATTTTCTCAATTGTTCTTGTTCAGATTTATAAATATTCTTTATTTTAAAGCCTTGAGATTGATAGATAAGACCTGGTCAACCCGGGATCTGCAAGCCCCAGACACAAAGCATTTGCATTACAGCACATCTAGCGTCTGACAGAGGACTTTAGGCACTAGAGAAGATGGATAAGAGACAGCAGAAGAGGATGGAGAGAATTCAGGAGACAGGAGTCAGATCCAGGGACTTGGAGTAAGTCTGAGCTCAGTTAGTAAAAAAGGCTTGAAAAGATGATTACGCTCTGAGCAAAGTACAATGAGTTTATCAACCACGCTGTAAAGCCCGCCCCCCGCGTCCAGCGCTATCTGGTGGATAGGGTGGGATCCCGGTGACAGTGTAAGTGGCCAAAGACCTAAGACATGAGCCAAAGACATCTGTAACCACCCCAGGAATCAGCATTATTCATATTAATTTAATAAATCCAGAAAAGCAGATTTATCCCGTATGTACCGCACCCAGGTACATTCCATCCGCCAGTCTCTCTTGGATAAAGTTAGGGCCGGTTGGAATACACTGAGGCCTGACTCTCCAACATGCTCCTCTCCTGTCTGTTCCTATGGGGACCTCCTGCCCTGTTACCATGGAGACCACCTGCCCTGTTGACAAGCTGTCCCGTTATCATGGAAACTTCCTGTCACATTACCATGGCAACCAGCTACCCTGTTACCATGGAGACCAACGGTCCCATTACCATGGAGACTGCCTGCCCCTCCCCCCATTGCCATGGTGACTGCTCATTACTATAGTAACCACCTTTGTTAAGGAAAAAATATTTTTAAAACATCCTCTAATAATCCATTAAATCCACGTGAGGGACAGTTGGAAGCTCAGGAGTGAAGTATATGTTGGGGGAAAGGGGCTGTTGTTGATAGATCATGTTGGGGGGGGTGATGGATCATGTCTGGAGGGTGATGGGTCATGTTAGGGGAAAGGGGCTGTTGATAGATCATGTTGGGGGGGTGATGGGTCATGTTGGGGGAAGGGGGCTGTGGTGATGGA
>WWET01001866.1:2519-31229 GCA_011038615.1 Limnodynastes dumerilii | reverse complement strand
GAGGGCCCCCCCCCCCCCCCCCCACATCCTGCTTGTTATTAAACTCCATATAAATAATAGGTGTGTTAGACGTGACCCAGATGCAGATACAGTGAGAGCTGGGAACACATAAGCTGTATGAGAGAGATAGATCTAGTGCTTTATACCATCATTTCTTGAAAAATGTTCTCCGACTTGTGGCTCGAAAAGATAAAACGCGGTGGCCATTTCAAATGCCTGTAATGACAAAGCAGCCTGTCAGCTGTATAATCTATAGTCGTCTTGATTATTTAATGATCTGTTCACACATAAAAATAGTGAATAACTTTATACTTCTACAGATTCTCTCTCGTTTCCTAACTATTTTATTATTTTAAGACCTTTTGTTTAGGTAACTCCGTGATTCTAGTTGTTTCGGTATGTAATCCATTGCAGAGACTTTATTATTAATGTTATAAATATTTTATTGTGCCCCGGTTATTAGAACCTGTTGGATGCGCACCATACAGGCCGTGCTCCATATGTCGGCGGGCGTCCCATATCCGCATCCCAGCAGGACCTCTGGCGCCCGGTATTGCTGTGTTTGGATTTCTTCGGAGAAGGGTTTATACTACAATGGAGAAAATGATTCATTGATTAATAATCCTGATTTCTCTGCAGACTCGTTAGACCTGAGGTTGGTAAATGACATTTTGGGGTTGACCGGACTTGATGACTATCGTTATCGAACCCACCATCGAACGTCCCCTGATTGTAGATTGGATCCTCATTAATGCGGACACGATGGGCTGGGTTGAGAACTGTACTGCCACTGGGTTCAGAACTAGCGTTCAGCTAGCGGATCGCCGTGCGATTCTGCGTTTCATACATGTGAGCAGAGACCACATATGGGCCTTCCAAAGACAGGACACTACCTTAAATTATACTCCTTAGCCCTGTGGGGTGTAAATGAGAATCCTAGGTAAGGGCTTAACCAGGACCTATATACTCCCTCCCGCCATGCCTACGCGTCCTGCCCGCCATTGGAAAGATATCCAGCATGGAAACATGGATACTGAGGATCCGGGCTGGAAGCTGTGTGGTCCGTACTGGAACGTGGACGCTATCCTACGCAGAGTGTCACGCCCACCTTTCTTCATCCCTGATGGCTTCGGTATTATGACATTGCTGTCTGTTTGCATTACTTAGTTGTTTGACTACAATAGGAATTTATTTTCACCCTTTGACATTTAAATCGGTAATACAAGTTTTTATTTCATTTACATTTAATAGGATTTTTTTAAGTATTTAGAATTACAAATAATCAGATTTCACCTCTGTAGATTAACCCCTCACATGCCGCTGTTTGTAGCATCAGACAGAGTAAATAATCGTGTACTTGGATGGCTGGCGATTCGCAGTCACAATGGCGCACTAGAAGCGTGCATATACGAGAAGACTTACCGTCCAGCAGGCGCTGCCCAGGTCTGCGATTTTCACACCCAACATGTCTGCGTTTCCCGTTTCAAACAGATGCGTTAGGAAATTCACTTCGACCCCTAGAAGGATGCACAAAATAAAAGTACCGGTGAGGAAAGGAAAAGCTTCAGCTCCAACGGGACGCGGTTGTCAGTCCGGCCGGCCCGTTTTGCGATGATACAGACACCCGCTGAATGCCGGTTGTATCGTTGCTGAAATGCTCGGCGATAGAAAATGACTTGATATTTTGATCCGTTCCCAATATTCAACAGGCTGCAGCGGGCTAAGGTTGGGGTAAGGGTTTAAGGGTAAGGTTAGGATTAGGCTGCGGGGAAACGGAGAATTAGGGTAAAAGACTTAGCTATTGGTGCAGAAATCTTTGCGGTTCTGGGAGTCACAGCTCCGTCGCTTTCTAATATGGAGACTGCCAGCAATCGCCATTCAGCTGCCGTACGATGGAGTGTCAGAAAACCCTTTCAGATGTTACGAAACTGCAGTGTTAGAGATTGTGAGGAACGTTTGGGAAAGGTCGTCCGAAACCCGGGGACCTGTACGGTGATTGCTATGTCTTGGGTGAGTCCCATAATGCTTTGTCTTCCCCCCCGTCACTGGCAGAGCCTTCCATGATTTTACCACCTCTAGGGTTGCAGCTGTCATTCGGTAATCACTCAGCCGCCACCATAATGTCTGTTGCTCCGAAATGAGAGAAATGTTGGAGGATTAGGATCAGGATTATAGGAATGCTGAATAAAGAGCATGTCTGCATCACAATATTCTATAGGATAGGTGTCATGGTAGCGACTGATGGGCATTGATCAATGAACGCTGTTGACACTTTAACAGACGGCATTCAGACCATCAGAAGGGTAAACCACCTCCCTCTACCGGATGATCCGTTACCCTGCCGGGGAACCTTTTATAACCCATGTTTTTATCATACTACCAGCACCACCGATCGTACCGTTATCTGCCCCTTCACAGGTTCTGTTGTGGGTCCAGGCTGCGGCCTCCGCCACGTAATGCTGCAGGTTGTCCGCCTTCACACATACTAGAATGTTCTCCGGCTTTATATCCGTGTGGATGATGCGACATTTCCTGTGCAGGAAGTTCAGGCCTTGAAGTACCTGAGAGACAAACAGTCCATAACTAATGGTGTCCATTATCTATACCGCATTTATACCTGTCATACAATGATATCTGTATCTATACCACATTTATACCTCATACAATGGTTCTATTATGTGCATTATTCTGTATATTCCCAATTAATTTTGCATACAAAAATTTGGGTCTCCCAATTTCCCTGATGTTCTTTACTGATTGCAGTCATTCTGCTAAACAGTTACATTGCTGGAAAAATATACAAGAATGTCTGATTTATCTTTGTTGGGAGAAAGCTGCATTATTCCCCATTATTTTTAAGCATCCAGTCTCTTTCCAATAAGACAATAATCTCCTCCATCCCATTCAGTCTATTAATGATCCCGAATAAAGCTCCTTTAATAAGAGCCCTCTTTGCTTGGGTTGTAATTACTTTCTCTGCCCTTGTTAGTACACGGTTTACACGGTGGCTCAGTGACTAGCATTGTGTGTCCACAGCGCTGAGGTTATGAGTTTGATTCCCGGACTAGGCCTTATTTGTGTGGAATGTGTATGTTCTCCCTGTGTCTGTGTGGAGTGTGTGTGTTCTCCCTGTGTCTGTGTGGAGTGATATCTGTATCTATACCACATTTATACCTCTCATACCATGATATCTGTATCTATACCACATTTATACCTCTCATACCATGATATCTGTATCTATACCACATTTATACCTCTCATACCATGATATCTGTATCTATACCACATTTATACCTCTCATACCATGATATCTGTATCTATACCACATTTATACCTCTCATACCATGATATCTGTATCTATACCACATTTATACCTCTCATACCATGATATCTGTATCTATACCACATTTATACCTCTCATACCATGATATCTGTATCTATACCACATTTATACCTCTCATACCATGATATCTGTATCTATACCACATTTATACCTCTCATACCATGATATCTGTATTTATACCACATTTATACCTGTCATACAATGATATCTGTATCTATACCACATTTATACCTCTCATACAATGATATCTGTATCTATACCACATTTATACCTCTCATACAATGATATCTGTATCTATACCGCATTTATACCTGTCATACAATGATATCTGTATACATAATATAATAATAATAATATACATACTTGCTGTAGAATCCTCCTCACACATGTCAGAGGAAGTCCATTTGTTCCATGGTTCCTCATCAGATGTAAGAGCGAGGGTCCCAGCAGCTCAAACACCAGACACACATGTAGAACAGAGTTAGGGATCACGTAATAAGAACAATGTTTTAGTTTTGGAGTTTAAGAATTTTCTAGGATATTCCATCTATCTGTTCTCAATTTGGTCCATCTTGCTTTCTTTTGTGTGACCAGTAGAGGTCCCCAGACTCATAAAGTCCTTGGTCTACATTGGTCATAGGCACCGTGCATGACTTGTCTGGCTGTATTGCAACTTGAAACTTTCCACTCTCTGTTTTTACACCGTGATGGTTCTTTAATATGAGACAATGGTGAAGATTGTGACATTTTCCTACCTCTGGTCAATGAGTTCTGGTCTGCGTTTATTGGAAGTGTATATTTATTAGGGGGATGGAATGGATCTCTGTCAAGTACAAGCAGTTGATTTATTATCCATGCAGGTAACTGCTTAAAATATGATATACTGAAAACTAGACCTGTCCTTACTATGGTGAAGATCTGTAACCTACAGCTGATCAACCTATAGGACATGGTGGAAAGAGACATTCTGCTGGTCCTGTGTCTCACACCCGTCCTGGAGGATCGTTCCAAACATCGTGGCAGGACCCAGTTTATCCCAATCTTCCCAGTTGGTGATGGTAGCTGGTGTGTTATTCTATGGGGTCTATGCAGTCCTATTGTTCGCTTTGGAGCCCTGATTTCCATTGTCTTACAGCGTCTGATATGAAATGCGGACGTTGACAGTAGAGTATTATGTTTGTATTGTTTGTAACTTCATGTAATGCAGCTGGTAAAAAAAAACTGTATAAATGCAATATAACATAATGCTCCACTGTTGACAATTTGACCTGTCAATAGTTTGATTGTCGGCATAAGACTCGGGAAGGGTCTTACAGGCGTGGAGCCTCCCGGTGCCAGACATTGGCGTTCTTTGAAGGATATGAAGGCCGTTCTCTCCAATCAGTTTGAAGTCGTGTAGAAACTGGATGACGTTTTCTCCTTGGGATTCCTTCCTGCGAGCACCATTTACCTACAGATAAAAAAGCCTCGCGGTTACATAGTGTTACAGGATCCAGACCTGAGCACAAAGTGGTGTGCATGGAGAGCGAGTTACGTGATGGCGCAAAACATGGGTGGATTACGTGCGATCCTAAGGCATATGTAGCGCTAATTCAAAATGACTGCACAAGCAGAGCGCACAGAGCAGCCAATCACCATGCAGCCACGAGACATTGTGTATACGAAAGAGACACCGGTACATGTGCCTCACTGTAATGTAGGGGAATGTGTGTATTGGCTCCACTCATAGTGCAAAGGCACTAAAAACAGCAGGGAATGAATGTGGCCCCAAAGAAATATATCCTATTAAGAGAACTCCCGTCTTCTGTGCGGACGGTAAGACGCCGCACATTCGGAAAGCGCGCGGTGCGATGTATAGCAAGTGTGAGGCTTTCACTTTCTGCGCCCGCGTACTGCGTCTTGTAACCCGTTATTACACAGTTTAGCAGTGAGATCTCGTCCAGTGCGGCCTCCGTAAACTTTTTCCCGCTCTTTGATATTTTCACAGCGACGTACTTTTTCTTCCTATAAGAGAAATCAAGGAATAGTCATCAATATGTAAAGAATGTCAGCGAGTTATTGCGTTTCAAATAGACAAATAGGATGTCAAGGATTTAAATCGGGCCCAGACGCTCCAGCTGCTGTGGAACTACAAATCCCAGCATGCCCTGCAGGTGGTCAGCTATACCTAGTGTCCCAGCATGCCCTGCAGGTGGCCAGCTATAGCTAGTGTCCCAGCATGTCCTGCAGGTGGTCAGCTGTACCTAGTGTCCCAGCATGCCCTGCAGGTGGTCAGCTATACCTAGTGTCCCAGCATAATCGGTTTGGGACTTACTGCAGATCCCGGCACAGCCAGACTGTGGAGAAATAGCCCCAACCAACTTTATGGAGGACTTGGAAGTTTCGGTTGAGCATCTCCCCTGCTTGTAGCGGGTGGTATCCCCCTGGAATACACAGCAGCATAACAATAGGACAATGCATTGTGATGTAGCTATTCAGAGAAATGACTGTTGCCATTGGTATTTAAATTAAATCTATATAATTACATTCTGCAATGGGAAATGTCTCCATATATGAACACTGGCGTTGGGCTTTACAAGCGCCCATGCGGGTCATTTGATTTGCATGATGGAATCTGATTGGACGGTGTCAATGTGTTGTGTACGCCCAGTTCGTTTCCAGGTGCAGGCGGCCTCACGTCCATATTCGCCTCCATCTTGCTATTGCTTTGAGCTGCTTCTGACAATAGGGATTTCCAGTGGATGGAGCCAGTGCTGTGCTGGTCCATGGTCCCATGTTATTAAGATTCATGCTTTTGCTGAATGTTTCACCACACCGGTGCTGCAGACCCTCCAACATGACCCATTCCATTAGGTACAATTTAATCCGCTCCTGAGCTTCCAACTGTCACTCACCTGGTTTAAATGAACTAGCTGATATTTAAAACAAAGGTGGTTACCATAGTAACTGACAGTTGGAAACTGAGGAGCAGAGTATTTTGTACCTAATGGAATGGGTCATGTTGGAGGGTATGGGTGATGTAGGTAGCCGTATGTCTTGTGTGCAAAAATGCCAGGCAATGCCCCCAGACTCCTGGGAGAGAGGGCTCTCCTCCTGCATGTGCCCCGCTGTGGGGTTATATGATGCCATTCAATGCAAGTAGGACCATTATGTCTCCATGCTATGTATTACGAGCATTGAGCAAGATGGGGGACAGGGGGGGAGGTCTTGATGCCATCATCAGACTTCTGCCCCCCTGAACATGCGATCTGGAGGGAGTAAATGTTTGCAGGTATTGGATATATCGCTTTTTGGAGGATGAGGATGATGAAATAAGATTGTTTAAAATAATTAGAGTGTGAGCTCCTTGCACCAGGAGTGCATTGCTTGGGCTTCATCTTGAATCACTTGTATTATACATTACTTTTATTATTTTATTATGATTCTTATTATCCTTTCTATGGACCATCCGCCTCCTGAAGCATTGTACGATAATATGCATAAATATTTAAGTGACAAATAATGCAAATAGGGACATAAATATAACATTACACAATAATGAGAAAACAAAGGATTGTTTTATGTTTCTATCACAAATAAAGTTGAAATGTGAACATAATAAACATTTGCAAAAGGAAGAAGTAGCGATGCCCTAAATACCCCGCTCCTCCTCAGAAACCCACTCATCTGCCCCCAATCCGGTGCCCCTGGGGCCGCTCACCTGGGGTATACTCAGCAGGGTCCTCCTCACAGGCACCTTTATCCGCCATTGTGAGGGGTGGTCTTGTCCCTGAAATATAACCATTTGTGTTACTTTATACATGGTCAGGGCTGAGCTGGGCTTTGCCGTCTGGCTGTAGCTGTGCCCCCATTCACTCTCTGTCCTCGAGGAACCTTTCACCCTCTTCTCAGGCCCTCAACAGCTCCGAAATCTGCCAGAGCTGCACAGGGGAATGGCATCTCCATGTGGCACGGAAGGGGCTCAAATGTTGGAGTGAGGATAGTGCTAATGGACGCAGCAGAGATGCCAAGCAGACTAACATGACCCCGCAGGGCTGGCAGAGACTCCTCTCCTGAAGGACAGGAATACATTAGAGACTGTGCCAAAAGAACAAAACACTGAAGAGTTTTATAACACAGGGAAAACTGCATAATGAGGGGATATGATAGAATGGATATAACCAGGTACAGTAGGGAGATGGGGATATGATAGAAGGGATATAACCAGGTACAGGAGGGAGAGGAGGATATGATAGAAGGATATAACCAGGTACAGGAGGGAGAGGGGGATATGATAGAAGGGATATTGTCACACTGTCCCTCTAAGACTCCTCCATATGTCACAAGGCAGCGACACAGATTGTGGATTATCTGTAAATTACTTAAAGCTGTCTGCATTTTGTTGGGATCATGGATGAACGTTATATGTAATCCGGAGAGATCAGCGCTCTGTCTACCAGCCTGTAAATCCGTGTATGATGTCACAGCGTCTTGTTTAATACAAGTATGTGCCACGGATTAGTCTGGCTATACGGTTACATTGTACAAACTTAATGTGACAAAATGGGGGACGTTTGAGTCTGCAATTACTGTGAGCTTCGTTACTGTGCCTTATTTCACTTTATATATTGAGCATTATTCAAGTAGGAATATGTACACCGAACCGATGGATTGAATAGTCCTTTATTAATGTCCTGATTGTGGGTATAAAGGTCACTACAGCAACAATAATTCATTTTCCAATGATACAGATGACTGCCCCCGCTCTCTCCTCTGCCCTATACCTGCTCTCTCTCCTCTGCCCTGTCCCTGCTCTCTCTCCTCTGCCCTATACCTGCTCTCTCTCCTCCGCTCTGTCCCTGCTCTCTTCTCTGTTCTGTTTCTGCTCTCTCTCCTCCGCTCTGTCCCTGCTCTCTCTCCTCTGTTCTGTTTCTGCTCTCTCTCCTCCGCTCTGCCCCCATCTCTCCTCTGTCCCCGCTCTCTATCCTCCGCTCTGCCCCCATCTCTCCTCTGTCCCTTCTCTCTCTCCTCTGCCCTGTCCCCGCTCTCTCCTCCGCTCTGTCTCCGCTCATCTCCTTTGTCCCCACTCTCTCCTCTGCTTTCTCCTCCGTTTGGCCTGCCATCTCTTATCTGTTCCCACACTCTCTCCTCCACTCTCTCTCTCCTCCGCTCTGTCCCCACTCCCACTCCTTTGCTCTGCCTCCACTCTCTCCTCTCCTCTGTCCACATTCTCTCCTCTGATCTGTCCAAGCTCTCTCCTCCACTCTGTCCACATTCTCTCCTCTGATCTGTCCAAGCTCTCTCCTCCAATCTGTCCACGCTCTCTCCTCTGCTTTCTCCAGTAGACTGCCAATCCGTTAACCCTGTCAGCACTTTAGTACCAGCAATTAACGTTGCGCTAACATACTGCACCTGTTTAATTTTTGCTCTGAGCTGTGTTTTATAACCTACATAATATTATACTGATAAATATGTGCAGGATATTAGACTATATTGCATCGTCTCCGGTATTCCCGCTCTCTTGGATAAGGTCAGTGTTGATTTTAGGGGTGAGTTTAGGATCCAGAGAACTGTCCAAAGTGCTTGAAGAATTGTTTCTTTGCATTATCCCGGATAGGCTTCTGGCCATGTCCCCATCCACGTCCCCAATCATTAATGTCAGTGACACTTCCTGGTGACAGTTCAGTATTTGGCACCTGACGGATCACGTTATCCATACCTGACAACTGTCCCGGGAATGTCTGAGATATCTCCTGATTCCCACGACCCCACTGCGGGGGCGGGACCTGCTGATGTTTTATGGGCCTACAAATGATGAGTTCCTGCGCCCGGATTCTGTGCGTAAGACCACCGAGGGGAAAATGAAGTGTTGGCGAATATGATGTAACTCAGGAATTATATTGAATATCAAACTTTAATTGATGACATGATTTATTGATGACGTTTACAGTATACTGGCACTAATGGACTGTGTGCCAACCCGGACTTGGGGGGATGTGATGGCAGCTTTCACATGTATCAAGGGGTGTAACCAGGTACAGGAGGGGACATTATTCTCCGGCTGTCGCACCATTTGTTTGGTGGAATCGTGGAAGCGCGTCCCCAGCATTGGCGTAGTGACTTGTAAAGTATAGAGAGAGAATTCTATATCTCGCTGTTCTGGACATTTCTTTATCTTATGAAGTGAGTGAAGATCCGATGCAGGTAAATACAAGCTCATAGAATATCAAACACATTTATTTAGATTTCTTTTCCTCTCCCCTTCTCTTGTATTTTTATATATATATAGAATCGCAGCTTTTCTTTATGTGAGTAAAGATGATTTATTTGGCATCAGGGAGCTGACCCAGAGGTTCCCGCAAATGTCCAAAGGTGCCTGTAACAGTGCCTCTATATACCCGCATACAGGCACAAAGCAGACACACAATGCAGATACGTGACTACATACTCTTCCTCCACCTCAGCTTAGCTGCCCTCCTCATCTTCATCCTCGTGTCTCCTGTTTGTTTACCCTCTCATGTTAGCAGAGTCCTCCTCCCTCCTGTCATCACCCCTCTACCCTGTCCTCATTAATTCCCCCTTTCTATCTCTCTCCTTATTCACCTGCTCCTACACACATATCCAGCATCTCTATCTCCATACATATTATCTCTCTCCTTATTCACCTGCTCCTACACACATGTCCAGCATCTCTATTCTCCATACATATTGTTCTGCTATCTGTGTGCTGTACTTGTATTGTATTCCTTATTTATTTGAAATTGTACCATTTGTTAATTGTATTGTATATGTAACTAGTGTCTTTGTAATGCGCTGCGGATACTGTGTGGCACCTTCTAAATAAACGTTAATAATAATAATAATAATAATACTTTGTACAAGTGCAGCACAATACACTGTAATACTGGCGGATACGAAAAGTGTGAGGGCTTCTATCACAATGAGAATGCACTAAAACAATATCAACAATCGATAAAAAAAATATATATATATATATATATATATGAGTAATAACAAATAATAATAAAATCAGCAGCACCAGATAATTGGGCGATAAACAAACAACTCAGTTGCAACTCTATAGGACAAAATGGATCATTTTAATTAATATAAAATTCACATATAAAATAAATAAAATCCATTTCTGACGGCTTATTACTCTAAATATCTATTTTTAAATGAACGTTTTTATAATATATTTATTATAGGCGTTTGAAGGATGAAATTCTAACTCAAGGATCTGAAATAGGTGGTGAAGAGTCAGCTCCTGGACCTAGACATGGCCTGTGTCTGGTGGCGATGCCCCCTGGCACTGATTACCTCCGAGTACCCCCAACAACAATAGCAGAACCTTGGTGGAATTTCCCCATCTTAGATCCTGATTCTTTGCTGCTTTGTGTATAAGGCAGATACAGTCACAGATCAGGTGTGTGCGAGGTTTGGGGTTGTTATAATAGACAGACAACACGGTCAAATAAACACAACCACAATACAAAGACTCACAATTTGGAAGCCTGGAAGTTGACATCGGACCAGACCCTGAAATGTGTGGCCGGATCCCCCTTATACACCGGACGGTTTATTTGCAGAGCACAGGAATAAGCCGGGCTCACAGAGGGGCAGAGAGATGAAACTTCCTCTATAGCAGAGGAGGAATGTGGTGAGGAAAGAGGAGGGATCGATGTCAGCTCGTGTTGGGCCCTATAGGATGTCCATTGGTGGGACATGCTTGGGGAGGGGGGGGGGGGGTAGTCATAAAATAGGGACAGCTGAGAGAGGCTCCAGTTACTCTGCTCTTAGAATTGCACCTGTTTTAACTGTTTTGTGACTTCTAATCTCTACTAAGATATTGGCTTTAGTCTCTTAACCCTTCATGTCATGGAGGTTAATCTGAATATAAGGAACATTAAACAATTCAACAAAACCCAACCAATCCTAAGCTCCGCTCGTTTACAGTAATTAAAGTGCTTTTGTGCACGTGGTATTTTTTTTAAGTATGTGTGTGTGTATATATATATATATATATATATATATATATGTGTGTTTATTTAATTTAATATATTTCATGTATTTTGTATTTTTTTTGTAGGATTTCATACCGTTAACGCAGGTTTTTGTTGGATATAATTATGTTGATGAAGGTGACATTTCACTACTGCAGATTAAACAAAATAATAAGAACCCCATAAAAATAAAGCCATAAAAGTGCACAGTCATTTTTTCTATAATGCATGAAATGATTGGTTGTGGTGCGAAGCTTTGTCTGGATAACGTGTTACTTTCATTAGTGACCACTTGGAATTTTTGGGTGATGAGAGAATCAAATGAAGAGCTTTCCCCCCTCTCTGGACTGTGACCTATGAGTGACAGTGGAATAATGTTATCCTGTTGGCAGTTTTGAGTTCTTGGGAGCGCAGTGACGAGCTGCACATTAAATGTCATCAAGTAAAGAGTGACAATAACTCAAGTTGGAATCTGGCCAATACTCTTCTATAGGAAGGCGCGGGCTCTGCCCCCCCCCCCTCCCCCCCGGCCTCCATATATCAGGGAGGTGCGGACAGATCCACATTTAGAACCCTTACATATATATATAGCACACAATGACCGCTTACTGGAAGTGATGTGTTTTCTCCGTTTAATGGCTTTAAAGGTCGTGTCACTTCATGGCTTCAAGGTCGTCACCTTTTTTTTTTTTTTTTTTTTTTTTTTTTTTCTTCCCTTTTTTTTTTTTTTTTTTTTTTTAGTTATTTTTAATTTCTGAGAAAAGTTTGTTGCGGTATTTCCCCAAAAAGTTATTTTTAAAAGATTATAACACATCGGAAGTCAGGATCCTGAGGAACCAGATCGCTGGCGGATGTTTGTAGTGCGCCCTTGCGAAATGTGGGCGTTCTTCGCTTCTGTTTAGAATTAAATTGACAGCAAGTGAAAGCTTTGTGTTGTCCCGGAGCATTATCGGAGCGGCCAGTCGCTGACCGGATATAAGTTATGGCGGCGGTTCAGTATAGACAAGAATCAAATGTAGAAAAACGTTATTAATACAGAAAGTTCCAGTTTTGACAAACGTTTTGAACGCTGAATGTTTCTCTCTTCGATGTTAGGGTTAGGCTGCCATTTAGGGTTAGGCCTTCATTACGGGTTAGGTTGCCATTTAGTTTTAGGGTTAGGCTGCCATTTCGGGTTAGGTTGCCATTTAGTTTTAGGGTTAGGCTGCCATTTAGGGTTAGGCTGTTGAACATTTTACATGTGGCCGTTGCAATATTTGAATACACAGCAGAAGCGGGAACGACACTTTCTGATCCCAAACTGCCCCAAAAATGACCACGGGCGCCATTTTATTGCCGTTGACAGCCAATGGTGCATATGTGGAGCGGTCAGCAGCAGGCAACTGCGCCAGATAGGGGGATATGGCTCAATTTAACCCCTTATCCCTTCCTGGCGTCTGCTGTTTGGCCATTGTTAGCGCTTTATTAGGGGCTGCTTGTGTTGGATTGGATGGCCCATCTACGTGGACATTTTCCAGGGTTTTTAATCGATGTCCCCCTGCAGCTGTCTCTCCTCACGCTGCAGATTTATATGTATTTACAAGAGGTTTAAGTATGTGTCGGCAATATTAAACAGCAAGAACGAGCTTAGCACCAGCATGATCACATTACAGTATGGTCTCTGCTTCCTTGGCAACAAATGGTGATTCCGTTCTCCTCCTCTTGCACTATAGGGATGCAGATGTGCCATGATGGCATTATAGAAAGGCATAGGGGAGGGAATCGAGCTGCATGGGAATTGGGAGATATAGGATCTGAAACCAGAGACCGCAATTTATAGCATACGGCTTCCCAGCCAGCTGCCCCTTCACTAACCTCTCCTCTCCCACATCTCCTGCCGCTCTAAGAATAGCCCCTGCGTATAGTGCTGGGCTCATCCGCCTTCATTTACCTTTATTTCCAGACACTTGCACATTTCAGAGATCTTTTAATTAGATTTTATTGAGCAATTGCTTTGAACTGTCATTATGTCCCACATATAATCTGTATATAAATCCTGTTCCATATATCCAATAAACATTTCCAAAATACGCAAATATCTCACAAAAGATACTGCAGAAACTCTCATTCATGCACCCATCATCTCCCGCATTGGATATTGCAATGCTCCCCTTACTGACTCACACGTTATAAAATGACCTCCCGGCAGTCTATATTGCATGCAGCAGCAGTGGCAAATGCAGGATTTGGAAAGGGGGGTTTCCAATGTGTGTAATACATGTGGGGTATATTAGCATATCTCCCAACATTTTGGAGTCCCGAAAACGGGACAAATAAGCTCCGCCCCGTTCAAGCTCTGCTCCCGCCCCGCCCCCACTGTCATGCCGCACGGTGCAAAAATTACCCCTAGCCTATGAGAGAGAGAGAGAGCGTGTGTGTGTGTGTGAGCGTGTGTGTGAGAGTGTGAGCGCGTGTGTGTGTGAGCGTGTGTGTGAGAGTGTGAGCGCGTGTGTGTGTGTGAGCGCGTGTGTGTGTGAGCGCGTGTGTGTGTGAGCGCGTGTGTGTGTGAGTGTGTGTGAGCGTGTGTGTGAGAGTGTGAGCGTGTGTGTGAGAGTGTGAGCGTGTGTGTGAGAGTGTGAGCGTGTGTGTGAGAGTGTGAGCGTGTGTGAGAGTGTGAGCGTGTGTGAGAGTGTGAGCGCGTGTGTGTGTGAGCGCGTGTGTGTGTGAGCGCGTGTGTGTGTGAGCGCGTGTTAGGGAATTAGACTGTAATGCGGCAGAGGTTGAAATACTGTTTAAAATTGTAAAGAGCTAATCTGACTGTCAAAATATCTGACATCCATGAACGTTCTCTGTGACAGCAGGACGTTTATAATGTAGATTTGAAAATAATAAAAATAAAATAAATCTACAAATCTACATTAAGGTAATTTATCATTTACTTTTTTCACACATAAAATAGTAGTTTTATATTAAAGGTACACATCTAATAGCAATAGCAGTATACAAGGCATTAGTGGAGCACATTACACAATGGACCAGAGCTTGTGTCAGTGCATAAGCACTGTTGAATTTGTTGTGACCCATTCACCATCCCCTACCTGCTTTCCTACTGTAGCACAGGACAAGACCATCTTCCTCCATGTCAGTCTGCTTCATATGAGTGCTAAGCCACGCCCTTTTCATGGCACCCGCGAAGTCACGCCCCTTTTTTTAAAATTTTGAATTTAAAATTTTTTTGTTTTTTCAGTGCGCCACTGAGCAGCTACACTGATTTTCCTTGTAGAACGCTCTTCTGGAGCTTCTCCACTATGACTCAAATGCAAAATCCTTTTGCTAACCTACAAAGCCATCAATAAGCCTGCACCTGCATACATATGCTCACTCATCCCAAGATACACCCCAGCTCTCAGATCTTCACAGGACATACATCTCCTCTACACTAACCAAATGCTCTGATTCACGGTTACAGGACTTCTCCTGGGCTGCACCCACTCTCTGGAATAACCTTCCAGAGATAGTCTTTCATTAAGACTATCCTCTAGTCTCCAAACTTTCAAGCACTCCATTAAATCTCACCTCTTCAGACAAATTGCCAAATCCTCAACCTCCTTAATATACATCCTGAGATGTGAATCTACTGGGGAACAAGTGTAGAAAATCTGACCTCTGATTTATCCTGTGTTGGGGCTTTACTAAGTGCAAGGATGGAAAGAGCAAAAATATGAAGAAAAAAGGTTGTTTCTTCATTGATCTCTCTCCCTCCCTCTCTCTCTCTCTCATCTATTTCTCTCTCTCTCTCATCTATTCCTCGCTCTCTCTCTCTCATATATATCTAAAGAAATATACACACACACATACATACATACACACATATGCCACCATTAGTTAAAGGGCTAATCGCGGTGAATTTTTGATTAAAATTACCAGGATTAAGCCCTAAAAACATGGTGGCACATCGCCTGTGTTTGAAAAAATCGCATCGATAACGCGTGTTGTGAATTTGGACAAAAAGAAAATTTGCGTGAAAATCGCCGCGATGCCCCGCGATGCAATTTTTCACTAAAATATCGCCCTTAGTGAATAAGGCCCCAAGAGGTGAACTTGCAACATGTGCTTTAATATTATATTTTATGTATTATGTTGTCATTTAATATTATGCATCAGCAGTGGACCCAACATCTTTAGAATATTGACCACTGGAAAGTATGGAAAGTAAGCAATAATTAAATAAAATAAAACATATCTCTTCAATAGATAAAAATATAAAAAGGAATATTTAACTTTTACAGGTTATTTTCTGGAAGAAAATGGAAAATTGTTCTAACATAACAGGATTCACATTATTGGGGTTGATTGATGATCCAGAGTTTTTGATACCAAGTAGTGTAATACTATTATTTGCCTATATCATCATTGTTTTGGGAAACTTCAGCATCATTGTTGCCTATTGTGTAGATTCTCATCTGCATACTCCCATGTACATGTTCTTATTCAACCTTTCTGTTATTGATATTGTTTCTACATTAAACATTCTACCAAAACTATTTCATATGCTCTTCACAGGACACAAAGTCATTTCATTTATAGGATGTATAACTCAGATGTATTTCTTTATATCTCTGGTTGTTACCGAGGTTCTCCTGCTTACTGTCATGGCATATGACCGCTATTTGGCAATCTGTTATCCTTTTAATTACATTGTTCTGATGAATCTAAAAACCTGTGCTGGTCTCTCCACTGCTTCATGGACTGTTGGGTTTTTGTCACCAATTGGATATACTGTTCTTATTTATAATATGTTCTTTGTGCCAAGTAAACCTATAGACCATTTCTTTTGTGATGTAACCCCATTACTGATGGTCTCTTGCAGTGACTTATTTTTGGTGGAAATGTTAAACTATATTGAAGGAGCACCAATAGGAATATTTTCCCTTCTGATTATTTTAGTCTCATATATATTCATTATCTCCAGCATTTTGAAGATAAAGTCTGTGGAAGGTGGACGTAAAGCATTTTCTACCTGCTCCTCCCATCTCACCTGTGTCATCATTTATTATGGGACAGTAATCTGTTTACATATTAAACCTACATCAAGTTATTTCCCCAAACAGGATAAACTCTTTGCTCTTGTGTTTGTTGTTTTGGTGCCTATGCTGAATCCTTTTATTTACTGTCTGAAAAATAAAGAAGTTAAAAATTCCTATGTGAAGCTGAAGACAACATTTTTTTATAAAATCTTTGTAGCCAAGATGAATGTATCTGTACATAACATAGGGCGTGATCCAGATTTAAGATGATTTTAAGTACGCAAGCATTCCTAAGTCACGCACTACTAAGTGCAACATACTCCCCCTGGAACTCCTCTCACACGCAGGTAACATAGCTGACTGACGTGTTCAGAAGCCTGCCTAACTTTTCTTTTCCTCTTTCTCCTAAATGCCTAATCCAGACCATACTGTACACTTTAAATGTCTCCCTCCACCCACAATGCGTACATTCTGCTTGCACAGGGATGTCCCGCCCTATCGTACAAAGGTACATACAAGTTATGTACAATCAGAGATACGACACTTTACATCTGCCACGCACCTGCGCAGTGCATTCCCACAGCCAGACTTACGCATGCCGCATGTATAAATTAGCTGTTGATATTAAATCTGGATCAGGCTCATAGTTACCTAACAATGTTAATAGACTATTTACTTCAGCACCTACTCTTTGTTTACATATTGTATAGACAGAGGTGTTGATCACATGAACTACAACTAAAATAGCTGTAAGTATACATCCCGCACATACTACAAACATTACAACTGTACTATTCAGCCTAAGTCTATCTCCAAGACTTTAACAAAATGTACAGTGCAAATAGTGCAAACTGTAATAGAAATGACAAATAGGACTACTATATCTCAACTGAGAAGTTTTCCATAAACATTTCCAAGAATTTACACTGAAACCTACTCACTGCTACACTGAGACCAAAATGACAAATTGTTACAGTATGTGGACGTGTAATATCTTGTCTTGCCCCTAGTGGCAATCTTGGACATTAGTGTTCTCCAAGATCAAGGACATTATCCTAACTGGTCCCTAGGGGTTGCTGCTTTACATTTCATTAATAATTCATTATTTAGCACCTGGTCAGCCTGCCCATATAGAACTCCCTCTCTCTGAGCAGACTGATGGTCATTACATACTTATCCTATGTTCCTGCTGCATGCATGCTCACTGATCTCCTGTTTGTTACCTCCTTCTGTGTACCAGCTGCCTTTTGTCCATTTAATTCTTCCCCATGCTTATGTTTCTAGCTGACCTTGTGTACTTGTGTTTTGGTTTGCACCATTATTTATTCCTGTCTTGTTCTTCAGTATTCTTTTAGTCATTCCTTGTATATTTGCATTTATCCAGTTGTATCTGTTAGCTGTGCCCTGTGTATGATATTGTGCTTATTCTATTGAAATCAGAATCTCAGTGTTATAGTCTTCTGTGCATCCTTTAGTTCAGTGTTTATGTTTCCAAGTTGTACCCAGCTCACTAGTCTCCATTACCTGTGTGTTGCTTGTATATTAATAAACACCATCATTGTCTGTGTTGTATATGAGCTCTGTTTCATTATTACACCTGGGGCTGCTTTCCAGGGGTTGTGATGTGCTGGGTATCCTGCCACACAAGTCTATCCACACCATCAGAGGTCCTAGTGAAAACTAGGCCCCATTTAGACTCCACACCCTATGAGCATCTTCATAAATCAAATATCCACAACATTATGCTTTTCACTCAGCATCAGACCATACATGTATCCATAGATATCCATAGTATCCATTTACCTTTGTTCTGTATTCTCAGAGATGATGAACTGAAAGAGATTGTGGTGTAACATGTGCTTTTAATATAACGTTAATGTGTTTTGTTTTCTCATTTAATATTATGCAGCAACAGTAGATTTAACAATTTTAGTATAATGTCCTCTGAAAAGTAAGTAATAATTAGAAACATGTCTATGTAATATTACAAGAATAAAAAAATATGTTTTCTTTTACAGAGCTTTTTCTTTCTGAAAACAGAAGCTTTTTCTAATGTAACAATATTCACATTCTTGTATTTGATTGATGATTCAAAGTTACTGAGTAGTTACAAGTAGTTTAATACTTATATTTCCACATTGAAACTAGCAAAATGTATCAGCACCAGAGTTTGGCAGTAATCCCTCTTAATAGGTAATATATGGAACTGGAGACTTAGGGCCTGATCCAGACCTACGCTAATAATACGCCCTTGTGCATAGCGTATTTACGCCAGCGTACCGCGCGCGTGTTCTCCCTGTGTCTGGGTGGAGTGTGTGTGTTCTCCCTGTGTCTATGTGGGTTTCCTCCAGGTGCTCTGGTTTCCTCCCACAGTCAAAAAACATGTTGGTAGATTAATTGGCTGCTGAATTATCCCGTGTGTGTGTGTGTGTGTGTGTGTGTGTGTGTGTGTGGTCTTAGTATGTAGCTCCAATAGGGGCAGATACTGATGTGAATGTCTGTAAAGCGCTGCAGATAATTTGTGGCGCTATATAATTAAGTGTTAATTATAATAATAATGATAATAAAAGGTAAAAGGGACTTCCTCCTGGTAGTTCAGCTTTCTGGCTATTGCAATGCAGACACAGTTCCCCACAGAGCCAGAGTGTATATACAGGAGGTGCAAGGGGTGCAGCTAAGGGGAAGGGGGGCTGTGAAAGCTGCTCCTCCTGCACTGTACGCAAGGTTACAGCTCCATGTATGTATGTATGTATGTATGTATGACGCTACAGCGCTCAGCACTCAAACATGGAGCTCCGCCCACAGTCCCACCTGGCTCCTCCTAATCCCACCCATCCAGACTCGAGCCCCGCCCTCCTATGGGGCTCGAGTCTGGATGGACTATGGGGGCTATGGGGCTTGTGAGTCTGTCACCTTCTGCCCCTTCACAATCACATTCTTAAGCCCCAGAGTGGTCATGTGAAGGTGGTTTCCATGGTTACCATGGTACTTTACAATAATAGTGGCAAAAAATATGCATTGTTACTAATTGTTCTAATGAAAATTATTGATGACGACATTTTTTTATTTTTTCATTTTACTTTTTTAATTTTTAGTTTAGTTTCTGGACTTTTTTTTTATTGAAAGCTTGATCTGAGCAGATTTAGTTTTGTTTTGTTTGGAATGATTGCTCACATAACATTTTCTTTATTTTTATGGCAGTTGTGTCTCTAAAGCCCAGCAGAGAGAGCCAAATCCCCTTCACATTCACTAGGATTAAATCACTGAGGGCAGCGTCTCACTGAGATCAACTAAACTGAAAGGCTGCGTTCATTCGTACTCTTAGGGCCAGATTTACTAACTGCGGGTTTGGAAAAGTGGAGATGTTGTCCATAGCAACCAATCAGATTCTAGCTCTCACTTTCCTCTTACATACTAGAGAATGTCATCTAGAATCTGATTGGTTGCTATGGGCAACATCTCCACTTTTCCAAACCCACAGCTTAGTAAATCTGGCCCTTAGTCTATAACGTGAGCGACTTCCGTGCGCGTATCCGACTGCTTCAGCAAGTCCGCGATTAGACCGATGAGCTGACACCTGTCTGGAGATAACGGAATAAAAGAAATGTAATTCTGCGTTTATAAATACTAATATCAGACTTAAGATTTCTGCCTAAAATATGCATTTCTGGTGTCTCTCCAATAACCCTGGAATGAAGCCATGGACCGTACAGACTAGTTTCATGGTTATAGAATTTGTGATGCTCACAAAATGGAAGCAGCAGCCATGTTTGTGGGGTATATTTAATGAAGTTTCTTTTGCCTATGGCAACCAATCAGATTAAGGCTTTTATTACAGGACACATTCTATAAAATGATAGCTACAAACTGATTGGCTCCTATCAGCAACATCTCCACTTTTCCTCTGTAAAGTCCTCGTGTGTTCCAGCTGCGGGCTTGGTGTTGATGGCCTGTGTTGGAGTATATTTAGTGGGGGTCGTGTTTATCTATAGATTGGGGGTTCACCATGTCTGGTAATGAAATGAAGGCAGCTTTGTAAGGAGACAAATGCACAAATGAAGACAAAGATGGACAATAGAAGTAGTGTCTATACTTGCAGCTTGGCCGTGGTGATATGTTGATAACTACATTGGCTTTTCTGTGTAGCAGAGATGGATCATAATAACTATGTGTAATGGGACCCTCCTGCCCTCTGCTTAACAATCACACTACTACAACCTGTTCAGTGGTTGGCTGTCTCAGGTGTTCCCGGTTTAGCAGATGACAAGTAGTGTTGATTGTGTGCTTAGCAATTGTTGGATTCTTAAAGTTTGCGCATGGTCTGATTCGTGAATGTGGCATTAAATTCAGGCGCACACAATTGCGGTCTCAAATCGGCTTAAGGCTAGATTGCATACGGCTAAGAGCTTGCGCTTTTGTGTGCACCTGTTTTCTGTGCATGATGAAAGTCGCAATGGCGCCTCGTCAGCGAGCGTGCGTTCTATTCTGCGCCAGTTCTCAAATGGGACAATTTACGCATGATCCAGGTTTCTCAGTTTGGAAAGTCAGATGACGGTCTTTCCTCTAGGAAACATGGGAGCCCTCAGCTATCTCGCTGTAAGCCATCGCGGGTTAGAAACTTCGAAAAGTAAACACACTTCAAAATATAGTGGGCGACCTGTCAATCAGACAGTCTGCACCTTGTTAGAGTTTAGATCAGTACACGGTATACTAGCCAAGACGTTACAGAGTTGTGCTATGCAAAAATGATGGTTCAAAAAAATTAAATGCAATGAAAAATTGATTTTGGCAAAATCATAATTTTAGGTCTGTTGACTGATGTTACCCTTTAGGCACAGCAGTGAGCCTCTCGGGCTGGATTACAGATGTCCCGTGGTACATTTATTAAGCTGGGAAGTAAAGTCATACTTCGTTCAAACAGCAAGTTGCAAGTAATGGAAGCTCACAGGGATTAAATGATATAGAGAGCGAGTCTTTGTTCCCCATCTGGTTGATCACCGGTTATGTATAGAAGAAAGACAGAACGCAGGATAACGCACAGGCGTTCCCATTCACATCACGCGCTTCGTTACGGACGTTAGAGAGTCTCCTGCAACGCAAGGTCCTCAAACATAAGATAGCACTTTAGGGATTGTGGCAGGTTGAATGTCCTCACAGCTCGGAGCCTCTGGGGCCCCAGACTGGATCGTATTCGTAGGCGGCTGAGGTGTTTGAGAGAGCGAGGCTGATGGGAGCAGGACTCAATCCAGGCAATGAACCCAACTTGGGAGGCCAAGCGCTTGGGGGGCAGTCCTGTTTTCTAGAAGGCAACAGGAAAGGAAACACTGCAAATTAAATTATAAACAACAACAACCTTGTGTCTTTCCATTATCTATTGGGATGTCTGACTACAAAACCTGCTGCTACTGCACCTTCTCCCTCATCTGCTGCACCCACAGGCTGCTCCCCAGATCAGTATTCTGATGCTCATCTTCCTATACACAGACCTTCTCTACTTCACTTACTGCTTGTTTATCTCCTCCCTCTCCTGTAATATCCTCCAGCTTTATCCTATGGCCCTTACTCCTCGTATTCTCCTTCTACTACTGCACCTTCTCCCTCGTCTGCTGCACCCACAGGCAGTTTCATACTCCTATACCTATCTAGCCTTCCTGTTTTATGCTTTGGTAATACAGGGGCTATAGATCAGTCAAGTGCTTTCCAGAGGTTGAAGGTCTCCAAATTGGCCATTTGGTGATCCTGGCAGGGACGAAAATGTAACCTTTTCATCTGTATGCAAGTGCGGGAGACTGAGGACAATACATGGCTGCCCTCTTCACCCCCTGTAGCAGCTGCACCCCTCTAGTTCTGCTCTGAACATGGGCGGTGCAGCAGTGAGTTGGGATTGGGTCTGAATACTTTTCTGGGCACACGCGGTGCAGAGATCCATTACGCCATCGGGATTATATTCCAGTCTGGATCAGGACCTATGTTTCCATAAGGGATGATGCTCCTTGTTCTGTTTCTCTGCCTCAAGGTCTTGGGTTCCTATCACAGTCCAGGCACATACCTTATTCTTGTACGTGATATCGGCGCCAGCCTGCACCAGGAGCCGGATACACTCTAGCTGCCCGCTGCATGCCGCCAGGTACATCGGGGTGACCCCCCAGTTATCCTGCAGGTTGACGTCTGCGCCGTGCTGTGCAAAAGACAGAACCAGAAGGGGGCAAATGAGTCAATCAACGTAACTCACAGAATGCAGCCTCGGAAATTGTGATACTTAGATGGTGGTTACCGCGGGGTGTTATGAACACTTCCACTTCCCATTAAGAGGGACTGCCTAGACAGGACATTGTCTAAGAGGTAACGCCCACCTGCGGACTCAGTCCCGCCCCTCTGTCACAAGTGGCATTACTCTTATGTCTGGATAGGGTCGGCAATGTTCTCTGGTTGGGTGGGGCGAATGCTTGCACATGGGGAAGAATACAAAGCAGCCGCTTGGAGAATGTTATTTCTGTATCTGGTCCTATGTCATCCCGTATGTGCTGTAATGTTACTCCAGCGTGATCAGGGGATCATTAGAAGGGATATAAATATGGCGTCTGTGACCGGGAGATGAATAATAATGGAGGACGAGCTGAGAGAACGGTGGATGGTAGAAATAGGAAGGAAGAATATTCTATATATCAATAGAAAGCAGTAAACTAGAAAATAAAGGACTAAATACCTTTTGTCAGAGGTCCCTGGAGGATTTATTGTACTTTATACAGAATTTCCTCCAGAGACCTATCAAAACGCTATAAACACCTCTGAGCATGGAAGCGAGAGTCCTGGAGAGGCGGGGGGGGGGCGGGGGGGGGGGGGGGGGGGAAGCCTGCACGGAGAAGCATGTCATCCACTACAGAATCTCACTAACGGCCCCATAAAGAGTGATTTTTTTACTTCATTTTTTCCCTATTACAAATATATTAGAAGATGTCAGAGAAGTTCTGCGAGATGACTGAATCCTCTCCTGATCCTGATCCTCTCCTGCACATGATCCTGATCCTCTCCTGCACACGATCCTGATCCTCTCCTGATCCTGCTCCTCTCCTGCACATGATCCTGACCCTCTCCTGACCCTCTTCTCTCCTGATCCTGACCCTCTTCTCTCCTGATCCAGACCCTCTCCTGCACACGATCCTGATCCTCTCCTGCACACGATCCTGCTCCTCTCCTGCACACGATCCTGCTCCTCTCCTGATCCTGCTCCTCTCCTGCACACGATCCTGATCCTCTCCTGCACACGATCCTGACCCTCTCCTGATCCTGACTCTCTCCTGCACACAATCCTGATCCGGATCCTCTCCTGCACATGATCCGGATCCTCTCCTGCACATGATCCAGATCCTCTCCTGATCCTGACCCTCTCCTGCACATGATCCGGATCCTCTCCTGATTATGATCCTCTCCTGCACATGAACCTGATCCTCTCCTGATCCTGACCCTCTCCTGCACATGATCCGGATCCTCTCCTGCACATGATCCGGATCCTCTCCTGATCCTGACCCTCTCCTGCACATGATCCGGATCCTCTCCTGATCTGGATCCTCTCCTGCACACGACTCTTCTATCACTCGTTACTTTGCGTTATTCCGTATTACCAGGTAACCGCTGGATAGAAGATTCCGGAGCTCACCTGTATTAACAACAGGGCGCAGTCTGGAAACAATCCAATGGCCGCGTGTAACGGTGTACCGCCATGTTTACAGCAACTGTTGACGTTGGCACCATGTTGCAAGAGCAGCTCCATGGATATCCGCTGTCCTTTATACGCCGCCCAGTATAAAGGAGTCTTCCCGTAATAGTCCTTGCGATCCACCAGCTCTCTGTCTATAATACACAACGGAGGGGAAAGGGTTACGGCCATGGAAGGGAGTCTTAGGGCGAGGCTGCGGGGAAGGGAGTCTTAGGGCGAGGCTGCGGGGAAGGGAGTCTTAGGGCGAAGCTGCGGGGAAGGGAGTCTTAGGGTCAGGCTGCGGGGAGGGTAGTCTTAGGGTCAGGCTGCGGGGAGGAGAGTCTTAGGGTCAGGCTGCGGGGAGGAGAGTCTGTATGAACACGTTGTCAGTCCCCGGTCAGAAACTCCCTTTTACGAAATAGGGAAATCCGTAACTTCCTTATCGGATGTCCCTATTTTGAATGCTGCCGATCGGCATTCTCACCCATTCTTATTCAGAAATCCCTCCACCGCCACAATATCCCTCCGCCACTATCGCCGGACCGCAGGAAAGCTGAGTAACCTCTCTGTGTGGGGAGGGAGGGTTAGGGTCAGGCTGCGGGTAAGGTGAAGTTAGGGTCAGGATCTGGAGAAGGGGGGGGTTAGGCTGCGGTGAAGGAGGGGTTACGGTTAGAGTAATAGAAGGGGAGGGTTAAGGTAAGGATTTGGGAGAGGGATGGGGTTAGAATCCTCACTTACCATTCCTGATAGGAACCCACACCCTTATGGGCCAGAGGTACAATATGGATGCCAACGGATTTAGTACCAGGCTGGATCTGGTCGTCTAGATCCAGGATTCCGTCCTTGTATGTCCTGGTACTGACGCTCGCACATGCGGTACAGTACCGATAGCGGGTGTTATCCCATCCTAGCAATGTGAAATAGCCCCTTAACGTATATTAAAATCCAGCTCAAAGTCCTGAACTATAAACTTAGATTGTTTTACCCCAACACCTTATAAAATGGGACGTCTCCATGTTACTGGAGCCTTGAGGAGATGATCGAGACGCTAAGTGCCACGCACGGGGAACGCTGGAAAATCACTGGCTTAGGGTAATCAGGGCCTCACCGTGAGCTCCGGGCCCTAGGCTGGGCCTAGATGGCCTCATGGATAATTGCGCCATGTTGGGTTACGCACCTGAGGTGGTCAGTAACAGCCGTAGCTTCTCTACGTTGCCTCTGCTCGCCTCATAGTGGATGTCCGTCCATTTATAGTTGTAGCTCGGGGCCACCTGGTAATGTCGCACCTGCGTCTTGGTGCAAGGACTGCGAGACAAGGAGCTGATATAGAAACCCATCTATCTCATGAGGAGAGGTCTGCACACAGCGACTCCTAGTGGTGACAGAAGACACAGACATCAGCATGGTTCTTTATCCCTTTCCCCACTGGCGATGTGGCGGAAATTGTGAAGCTTAGGGGCAGGTGACTCCAGGGATGTTTTGTGATTGGGACAACTACAATAATACAATTTATTCCTGCAGAGGCAGAAGGTGACAAATATGAGCCCATAGCAGGCAAATGAGGCCTGGGTCTAGATGGGCGGGGCTAGGCAAAAGCAGGCAGGACTGGGGCGGAGCTGGGAGGGAACGCTGCCTGATAAAAGCAGCGCTATACATACATACACCCATACATGGAGCACTATGCATACATACACTCATACATGGAGCTATACATACACTCATACATGGAGCTATACATACACTCATACATGGAGCTATACATAGATACACACATATATTTGTAGAAAGATGAGACTTCCACAACACAGAAATTCATTCATGATTTCATATGAAAGGATATATTCAGTAAACTTGTGTGCGGTGTGAAATAATAATAATAATAATAAGTGATTATCGCCATTCACCCGGTCTTGTTATAAGGGGTGACGAGCGGTAACCAGGGCTGGCTGCATGTCCTAAGCCATGCTGGAGCAGGGAAGAATCTTAGTGGTTGCTATGGTTACACCACACTTGTGCCCATTACCTTGTATTATTAGATAGATATATCCGTGCAGTGCTGAGACATGGAAACATATAGCATCGAAATATAACAGCTGATCCCCTAAACACAGGCCTTTATCCCAGCAGAAGAAGATTTCCAATCTATTTCTTCATCCAAACTCCACTCACAATCTCTGTAGTGAACATTATAGACACATAGGGCCTCATTTACTAAGGTCGATTTTTGGCAGCGATTCTACATCGGTCATCATGGCTGTGTTTTTTGTAAATCGCGGTATTTGCTATTTTTTGGCATCGATGTAGAATCGCCGTCAATGTTGATCGATTTTAAAATGGAAAAATCGGCATGCTTTTCTATTGTAAAGCACAGCGATTCTCCATCTCAGAATCAGCCTGCGTTATTCTATCACTTATCCTGCCGACGCATAGACTACTATAAGGAGAAGCCATGTGTTTGTGTCCATGCTAATCCTTACAGTAGTGTAAGCAGCAGCCTGATAAGTGATAGACGTCTCTAAGCAAATGTGTTGTGTCCCTAAAAAATTTTAGAAAGTACCCAAATACACATTGTGATCTTACCTGACCAAACACTGCATGTTACACCCTGAATAAAATGTGTAGAAAATGTCTGTGTGGATCGAATATAATGGTGGCCACCGTTACACTATGTTCCCTAAAGTGTATTTAGCGTTACAAATGTGTAATAAAATAATAAATAAAAGCAGCGACGCACCGTTTAGCAGTCATCTGTCTGTCATGGGGTGACTTGCTTGGATTTTCAGCTTCTTGTGAAGATCTTCTTGAAATGTTGCTTGAAGACACTTGTCACGATGCTTGAAGAGGTTGTCCCGGTGCTGGCAGCTGGTCTTCGGCCTCTTCTGGCACTTGCACTTCTGTGTCCCCGCTACTAATGACCGGTCTGTCGCTAAAGGGCCCCCTTTTATAGAAAAAATGACGTCATCTACATTATGGGGCTCTAGCGAGCGCTCTAGTGTTGATGACCTCATTTTTTATATAAAAGGGGGCCCTCTAGTGACAGACCGTTCATTAGTAGCGGGGACACAGAAGAGGAAGAAGCGGTGCCACGTGGCAAGAGGCTGAAGACCAGCTGCAAGCACCGGACCATCCTGTTCCAGCAAGGTGACAAGCGTCTTCCAGCAGCATTGAAAGATCTTCAGAAGAAGCTGAAAATACAAGCAAGTCGTCCCAAGACAGATGACAGCTAAACGGTGCGTCGCTACTTTCATTTATTATTTTAGTACACATTTGTAACGCTAAATACACTTTAGGGCAGTGTTCCCCAACCTCAGTCCTCGGGGACCACTAACAGTCCATATTTTCTAGGTTTCCTTAAAGAATCACGTGTTATAATGAGCAGCACCTGTGGAGCTTTTACAATGTGACAGTTAGTAATGATCACACCTGTGCTCCAGCAGGGACACCTGGAAAACATGCACTGTTACTGGTCCCTGAGGACTGAGGTTGGGGAACACTGCTTTAGGGTACATAGTGTAACGGTGGCCACCATTATATTCTAGCGACACAGTAAGGGACATTTTTAACACCTTTTATTCAGGGTGTAACATGCAGTGTCAGGTCATGTAATATTGAAATGTTTATTGGGGTAATTTCTTACATTTTTAGGGACACAACACATTTGCTTAGAGACGTCTATCACTTATCAGGCTGCTGCTCACACCACTGTAAGGATTAGCATGGCACAAACACATGGCTTTCCCTTGTAGTAGTATATGCGTCTGCAGGATAAGTGATAGGAAAATGCCTCTAAAGTTTTTTACTATGTGAAAAATACAGCAACTGTGCTGACGTGTTTTTCTATTAAAGTGTGTGTCGCTTTCTGGGATGGTGAAAAAAAAAGCTAAAGTCCCGGAACTCTGGGCGATTTTGCCAACATCGACTTTAGTAAACGAGGTCCATAGAGGCTGATGCAGAGAGGGTGCAAACCTGGACAGACCATGGGGCAATATACGGGTGCACATTATTATCATTATTATTACTTGCTTATTGCACACCTACTGAAGAGTTTTTTAGTTTTAAAATCTAATTTAGAATTAAGTCACAAAACTTCATCTCATAATTTCTGCACGATTTAAATTTGGTTCCTCTGCAGTTCACTGTGGTTCTGCCCGGTTGCAGTCTCCGCTCTGATGGTCTGCATTTAGAAATAGTGACATCCGAAAGTACATTTTTGTCTGTCTCTAATTCGAATGGCAACCATGAGTGTGCCGATCGGCATACCCACCCATTCATTTCACCGGCATACCCACCCATTCATTTCACCGGGCCAGACGCCTGCTGCTTACAGCTCCGGAGAGGTGAGTAACCTCTCTGTGGAATTTTAGTGTTGGGAGTTATTATTATTATTATTATTATTGTTATTATAATCTTACACAGATACTGACCAGCGTTACTATTACACTGTTATTCATCACCTCATCTCTAATACTATCATATTATTATATTATTACACAGATACTGACCAGCGTTACTATTACACTGTTATTCATCACCTCATCTCTAATACTATCATATTATTATATTATTACACAGATACTGACCAGCGTTACTATTACACTGTTATTCATCACCTCATCTCTAATACTATCATATTATTACACAGATACTGAGCAGCGTTACTATCACACTGTTATTTATCACCTC
>WWET01001865.1:293181-315578 GCA_011038615.1 Limnodynastes dumerilii | reverse complement strand
CCAGTCCTAACCAACCCAGGGACGTGACACATTGATCTTTCTCCTCAGAGTTAGAGCACTTTTCATACTTGGAACCTATAATGTTAGACATAGCCCATGGTTTCATACTACCGTCCAATTGATACCCATCCTTCACCTCAATACCAGACCCGATCTCCTCCACTCCTTTACCATATCGAGAACTGAATACACTGAAAAGGAAGAGAAATGCTAAGAGGGAAAAAGTGGACTTGTCTTTGGTAGGATGACTGCAATTTCTCCACCTCAGTTAATCAGCCTCGACTTTGTCTCCCTGGAACAGGCGCTCAAGATTAGGGGCAATTGTCACAACTCCATCCGGATTGACGGCTCTTTTACAGTGGGATGAATTAACCCAAGTATTCTTTTCTGCGACCTTTATGGATGTGGTGCTAGTCAGTAGCACTTGGTACGATCCTTCCCATCTGTCAATCAGACAACCAGAACGTGGGGGGCGTGGTCTGGACGCCGAGCAGCGAAGTCGAGGTATAGGAGGATCAGCAAGAGGTGGCTGTCGGGCCTTCGCCTCACGGCTCCTGTTCCCTGCCGTTCTGGCCTCCTGTCTGACGGACTGCCCGCTATTTCACCCCCACTGACGTCCCCCATCTCTCCACCAAAGCCCAGCAGCCTCTGGATCCCCATATCCCCTGCTCTGCTGCCGCCATCTCAGACAACCTCAGGTCTGGGGTCTGCCACAGGGGGGGAATTAACCAGGGGAGTCTGGGGAGATAATCTGACATAGAGAGACCACCTCTCCTCCCTGCCATCTGCACCACCGCGGTCATCCCCATTGTCAGCGCTGGGGCCCATCCCCCAACTATTGGCTGCTGTGGACAGGTACTTCTTCTCCTATACACATTGTGCTGAACCACCCATTGCACCACTAAGCTGCCCCTTTAACAGCGTGGGGCCTCCCCAGCGGGACACCTGTGTGGGCTGCCTCAGGGCCTGAACGGAGGACTGCCAGTTGCCTCTCTCCACTCTACCTGTTTTCCTGCCCCCTGGACCCCGGGGCCCCCACTTTATACCACTCAGGACATCCTACTCCATACAGTGGGGCCACCTGCTACTTCAAAAGCCACCACCAGAGAGCACAGTTATTCCCTGTTGAACTCCTCTCACTACAGCTGATAACTGCTGCTTCTTGGATTCCCCCCTTCAATCAACCACCCTAAGACGTGAAAGCCTCTACTGCTTGTCCTACCTGCCTCCAGCTACTTTTATGTGAAACGTACACTATGCAAGATTGGGGAAGCGGGATTCTCCTAACCTAACACCCTCCCTCTCCCGGGTGAGCCTGTCCTTGTGGGAGAACTCTCCCCCTACTTACCTTCAAAGCCATGCCCCGCAATAAGAAACCCTCTGCAAAGGGCTTACCTCATTACTTCTCTGGTACCCCATCCGACCGCAATTCGCTCAGAATGTCTCCGACTGCTATACCTGCAGAATCTGAAGTTGAATCTGAAGATCTGTCGCCGATTACCAGGACGGACTTTCTTTCGCTTATTTCTGAAATGAGAGAACTTCGTTCCTCTATCCACACAGACGTCCAGAATTCCCTGCAATCTCTCTGCTCCAACATGGACTCACTAGGCTCACGTACGGACCAGGTGGAGAGAAGAGTGGAGGAAGTGGTGCAGTCCACCACCATGAGGATCTGGATAACAGAGGCCGGCGGAAGAATCTCCGCATCCGTGGTATCCCGGAGACGGTAGAACCGGCCCATCTTTCCCTCTATTTAAAGAAGTTGTTCACACAGCTGGCTCCGGATGTGCCGGAGGACTTGCTCCTGTTGGACAGGGCCCATAGAGCTCTCCGGTCATGTGGAACAGACCAAAATTCCCCAAGAGACGTCATCCTGCGCCTTCATTTCTTCACGACCAAAGAGGCCGTCCTGTCTGGGGCCCGGAAGGCTCAACCCTTGCATTATGAAGGTGCCCCACTGCAGATCTTTCAGGACCTCTCCCCAACTACTCTAGCCAGACGCCGGGAGTTTAAACCCATCACCACTCTTCTAGCAACGAACCAGATCAGATACAGGTGGGGATTCCCGTTCCGCCTGTTGGTCTGGCACCAAGACCGTTTCCTTGGGGCTACCTCATTGGCGGAGGGGCGGGACCTCTTACGCCAGCTGGGTCTGCAGTTTGAACCTCCACATCCCCTTCGCATCCCGGTGCTGATGACCCTGCTTCTTCGGCCCCTGTTCCCAGTAGACCACCTCCGCGCGAATGGCATACTGTTCCCGGTCCCGCCAGAGCAGCTCGTCCGGAATAAATTCTACATCAGAACCTCATCGGCCCCATCTTCTGTTATCCGTGGACCTTCTCCTACGAACTGACCCATTGTATTCTGTTGGATATTACAAAACTTTCAGGGACGCTTTCTGACCTACCCCGATGTGGATCACCGCCAGGCTCAGTTCTTTCGGACCATTCTGCTATGCGTGGTGTTCCTGACCTATGTCGACATGATCTACGTGTCCCCTGCTTCTGACCTCGGAGGGGGTCTTCGTGAGTTTTCTCTCTCCCCTGTCTGATGCCCTATTTAACCCTCACTGACGGTTCATCCAACTGATTTACCTTCTTGCTCTACCCTGTTCCCTTTCTCTCCTTCTCCTCTCCCCCTTCCTTCTCCTCGCCTTCCCCTCTCCATCTTGAACTACCTTTCCCTCTCTTTCTTTTATCTCCTTCCTCAGTCCATGTATGCTGTACCGTTCTATCATAAGGGTAAATTATTAGCTGAGTTCCAATGTTAGGCATTGCTGGTATTCTTATTAAGTGCTTCTTGTTTCATTCTATAACACACCCGTAATGTTGTAATAACTGTGTCTCTTTTCCCCCCTTTTTTTTTTTTTTACCCTCCCCCTTACTCCTAACTAAGTGACTCTGTAGTAAGATGTATCAAATGCTTGTTTACAGTGTGATAATTGATTTTTGTTTGCATCTGCTTTCCCTTCCGGCTTCCCCCTTCCCCGATGGGATTGCCAATTGGGTCACCCCTATTCTAGTCAAAGGCCTGTCCCCTACCGAAGCGGTGTCCCTCCAACCCCCCCCTCCTTTTCTTCCCTTCCCTTCCTTTACAGCCACTCTTCTTTCCTAACCGCTCCCTTTGTGATTGGCTCACCAACCCCCATCCCTCCCTCGCCCTGTACTTATTGCTAGCCCACTTCCCCAGCCGCTCGTGCCTTAAGTTTGGCTCATCCCGGCCAGACTGCGCTACCCCACAGAGCTTTCGAGCTCTTTGCTGGCACCCCACCTCCCGTGCTCGCTGAGCACTTTCCTCACATCCCTCTGCCAGCACCTAGGACAGAGATGTCACCCATCTTTCTGACGCTGAGAAGGCGTTTGATAGACTCTCCTGGGACTTTCTAGATCAGGCTCTGCAAAAATTTGGACTTAATGGCCCATACCTCGACGGTAGGTCCACATACCTTCCTTGGATAGACTAATGCCCCACCCACCCCGCCCTGATGCGGGAGACGCTCTCAGCTCCAAGGCGCTTCGTGATTTTATGAAACTCCACCATCTTTATGACTCCTGGAGGGTACGCGATCCCCTAGCCAAAGACTATTCCTTTTTCTCCCACCCTCACTCCTCCTACTCCCGTATTGACATGATCCTGCTCAGCCATGACCTCACTGTTAAACTTGCTGACGCCCATATTCTCCCCCGCACTTGGTCCGATCACGCCCCAATAGCAGCGGATCACGTGAATCCGGCCTCTTCATCCCCACGATCTGCCTGGCGTATAAATGATTCAATTTTGTGAGATCAGGGCCACTTCACGACCCTTAACTCCGCTTTAGAGGAATACTTTTCGATTAATTTCCCCTCCACTGCCTCACCTATAACTTTATGGTATGCCCACAAGGCGGTTATGCGAGGCCACCTCATATCCATTGCTGCCAGACTCAAACGTGAATATTTGACTAAGACTTCTCACCTTACAGATACCCTCACAAATTTAGAGTCCTCCCACAGATCCTCCCAGGACCTGGCCCTTTTAGCTCGTATTGCGTCCGTGAGGCAGGAACTTAACACACTCCTCACGGCTCAGGCGGCCAATAAATTACGGTGGCTGAACCAGTCTTTCTACGAGAAGGGGGATAAAGCGGATAGGTTACTAGCTTCCAAGCTACGCTCCAAACAATCTGCCCGTAATGTTCTGGCCATTCGGTCCCCCACGGGCACCCTCCTACATGATCCCCAGGCAATCCGCTTGGCCTTCCAGCAATCTGACACTTTAAAACATAACATAAAGAGGATGTATATGTTTAATGACAAAGATTTAAAAAAATACAGAGCAGTGACAATTAAACAACACAGCAATTAGCCTTGTACACAATTAGTGTACCTAAAACATAATGTCACTGTAACACATTGTCTCACTATTATCCATTATTTCTTTATTACTAGCAATGCCAACACTTACAGCTGATTTAATTCCAATTATTTCTAACAGTTATTACCAGCGAGTAGTGTAAAAATTGCTTATTATATCTCACTGATGACATGTCAAGATGCTAGTCAACATGAACTAACAGATGATTATAGGTCGAAGCCTTGGAGTGCGGAAGCTTTGAAATTGTGTAATTTAACAAAGATTATAAAGTGAAGCGTTGCACCTGATTACTGCTCAAAAGGTCATTTGTCTCCTCCAAGCCCAGGCAGCCCCAGCAAAGCATATATTGGTTAAGCTAATTAAGCAGTTGAATTATTTTCATACGTGCATGTTTTAATGATGTAAAGAGTCACAAGGTGGGCATACAGTGGCAAAAATGACAGATTTGGGCCCCACAGCAAGGAGGTGAGGAGCCCAAGTCTGAATGGGTGGGACTAAGCGGAGCCAGGTGGACTGGAGCATACCCTCCAACATGACCCATTCCATTAGGTACCATTTAATCCGCTCCTGAGCTTCCAGCTGTCACCTGGTTTAAATGAATTAATTGATATTTAAAAATCTATTTGCCTCTTTAGCAAAAGTGGTTACCATAGTAACGGACAGTTGGAAACTAAGGAGCAGAGTATTTTGTACCTAATGGAATGGGTCATGTTGGAGGGTATGCTCCAGTCCACCTGGCTCCGCTTAGTCCCACCCATTCAGACTTGGGCTCCTCACCTCCTTGCTGTGGGGCCCAAATCTGTCATTTTTGCCACTGTATGCCCACCTTGTGACTCTTTACATCATTAAAACATGCACGTATGAAAATAATTCAACTGCTTAATTAGCTTAACCAATATATGCTTTGCTGGGGCTGCCTGGGCTTGGAGGAGACAAATGACCTTTTGAGCAGTAATCAGGTGCAACGCTTCACTTTATAATCTTTGTTAAATTACACAATTTCAAAGCTTCCGCACTCCAAGGCTTCGACCTATAATCATCTGTTAGTTCATGTTGACTAGCATCTTGACATGTCATCAGTGAGATATAATAAGCAATTTTTACACTACTCGCTGGTAATAACTGTTAGAAATAATTGGAATTAAATCAGCTGTAAGTGTTGGCATTGCTAGTAATAAAGAAATAATGGATAATAGTGAGACAATGTGTTACAGTGACATTATGTTTTAGGTACACTAATTGTGTACAAGGCTAATTGCTGTGTTGTTTAATTGTCACTGCTCTGTATTTTTTTAAATCTTTGTCATTAAACATATACATCCTCTTTATGTTATGTTTTAAAGTGTCAGAATAAAAGTAACATGAAGAGGTAGATTAAATGAAGTTAGTATATAGCAAAAGAGGAAGTGTTGACTATAGCAACCAATCAGAATCTAGCTATCATTTTCTACAATGCATGATAAAAAAACAAGAGCTATACTCTGATTGGCTGCTGTGGGCAACATCTCCACCTTTTCCTCTTTAATTGAACCTACACCATGATCCATTTTGTTATTGCATACCCTCCAACATGACCCATTCCTTTAGGTACAAAATACTCTGCTCCTCAGTTTCCAACTCTGTTACTCTGAAGAGACAAATAGTTTTTTAAATATCAGTTAAGTCCTTTCACCTGGTGAGTGACAGATGGAAGCTAAGGAGCAGAGTATATTGTACCTAATGGAATGGGTCATGTTGGAGGGTCTGTTATTGGTGCTGCCTTTATAATCAATACAAAAATTAGATAAGAAGAAATAGGCTCATGATGTCTTAAAACAACATCTGTATTGTGCATCTGCCCTTTGCAGCTCTGTCAATTACCTTTATAACCTTTTACATAAAATGAAACAGAGTTGTAAGAGAATTACAAGAAGTCTTATTTAAATTTATTTTTATTTTTTTTACTCCAAATCATGTTCAGTCATTGGTCCGGATCCTGACGTGGTTACGCTCCCGTGGCTGTCAGTAGGAAATCTGGATACTTACATGTCCAGATTCCTACCTTAAGTTTTACGACCTAGTCATAACAGGGCTTCCCCCACCCCCTACCCCTCATTTATATGGCTATCTCCGCCTCTATGGTCAGCCCCTTCAGTGTAAGTACTGACTGATAACTGACTTATGCTGTCGGAACATCTGGCGCGCGCATACGCAGATGTTCCGAGACAGGAGACTTACCCAAAATACCTGCGTAAGTCCCCTTTTCTGACTTAGTTCTGTATCCAGCTCATTGTTTTTAAAGTAGATATATTTATGAGAAAATTTTACCGGACTGCTTCATTCTTTATACCTGTACTCCAAACAGCTGATATATTTATATAGTACTCTTTATGACAGGTACAAATACTTTTATTATTATAAACATATTATTTAATGTTTCTGTCATTTCTGTTAATTATTCATACAGATGATGTTTAAAATATCTGATTCAAAATATGTCTGCTTTATGCTTATATTTCCCCCCCTCTCCTACATCCTGCACCAGGGCCCCTCACTTCTTAAAATGCCTGTGGCTGTTGTGTCCTCATATTGTATGGTTCCCTACCCCCTGGCACACACTTTAATATGTGACAATACCATCTGATGTGCTACTGCTTATTCAGCTCATCATAAAAGCAATGGAATAGCTACACAATCACTTAATACCTGTATTCTCAGCATTATGTTGTTGGGGAGTGGGGCGCCGGTACGAATGACCGATTTTCGAATCGGCCGTTTTCTCCCTAGCCAGTTGCGAACTGGCTGGGCTTTCGATGAGGAATAGTAAACGATTCACGGAGCACCGAAAGCTCCATGGTGCGAAAAATTGTAAAAAAAAATAGTCCCCCACTCCATTTCCTAATTCTTACCCTAACCCTCCCCTCTCACTACCCTAACCCTATCACCTCCCTTCCTGGCATCCTGACTCTAACCCTCCCTTAATTGCAACCTGACCCTAACCCTCCCTCCCCTGCAGCCTGACCCTGACCCTCCCTCCTCTGCAGCCTGACCCTAACCTTCCTTACCCCGCATAGATAGTTTACTCACCTGTTCCTGGTCCGGAGATAGCAGCAGGCGGAGGGATATCGGTAAGTGCGAAAGTGAATGGGTGAAGTATGCCGAACGGCATCCTCACCCATTCGTTAAAAAAAAAGTATAGCCTGATAGCCAAAGCCTGGAAGCAACCCGCCCCCCCCCTCCTTGGGAGCTTTGACATCATATATCTGGTTTGTCGCGGGCATGGAGAGAATGACGGCCTACCTAAGGGGTTCAGAAGAAACTTACTATAAGGTTTGGTCCCCCTGGATCAGCTTGCAATCCCCTACCCAGCACTTTGGAGGCCTACATTTACTCCCCAATTAATTTAGTAACTCTGGTTCTTTGTAGCTGCCTTTAACTCCATTATTTTGTGTATCGCCGACGGTTCGTTTCTATGGTCTTTGGGTCAGTGATCCTTCCCCCCCACCCAGACTCCCCCCCCTTCTTTCCTGTACTTGTTCTATGATAGATGGTTGTATTGCTATTACCTTGTTGTAATGTTGTTGTACTTTGTTTAATTGCAACTGTTATAATCTGATAAGGCTACAGCAGCCTCTGTTTGCCTCTGTCTATGTTTCTTGTATCACATGCTGGCTGCTTCAATAAAAGAAAGTTAAAGACAACCAGAACGTAAGAAATTTCTTATAATCACAAACTTACCGGGCTCAATATCATGACAATTATTCTGTGGCATGTCTTGCGCTATTAACTTTATACATTTCTGCTGTTTCTTGAGCTGCTTGCTCATCTGAATGAGATAATGGACAGTCACATCATTATTGCATTTCAATTTTTCCTGAGGGTCTACCATGATATGGGGTTGACGTCCAAACAAAATCTCGTAAGGTAAAGTTAAGTGGAGATCTGGAAGTGGCCCTGCTACTTTGAAGGATAATGGGTAATGCCTTGGGCCAGTCTAACCCAGTCTCAGCAGTTACTGAGTTTGTTTTTTTTATAGTGCCATTGAAATATGCAATTTGCTAGAAATTTCCATAAGCTGGCACATATTCTTAAAAACTTCTCCAATAAAGTGGGTACCTCGGTCACTTTCAATCACCTTTGGTATGCGAAACCTACAAACAAACTCTTGGACTAGCTTCTTGGCAGTGAAAGCAGCGGTATTAGTTGCGGCTGGGTACGCTTCTACCCTGTATGAAAACACAACATATACTAAAACGTATTTTAAATTTCTACAGGGTGATAACTGTATAAATTCAATTTGTATTACCTGGAAAGGACTTTCTGTTGGTGGAATATGAGATGGTTCTACAGGAATAGACTTATCAACATTGGCCCAGATCCAGAACAACGCTGCTGTGCGAATTTACGCCTGGCGGACATGTAAAATCGCGATTCTGTATGTACTGCGCATGCGCAGGCCAGATGATACGTAATGTAATGTAACTCTGAGGGTATGGGTCATTCATGTATTTTTTGCATAAATTTGTACGTAGGGGGGGTGCCATTTTTACGCGAGACAAAAGTACGCCTAAATTACGCAATGTAGGCGGGGGTTTTCATTTAAAGTGTACAATATGGCGTGCTTAGCTGCGTAAGTCCGCATTGCCTATCCGTACGTGTGCAGACGAAAGCGGTTACGCGGCCAAAAGTTAAAGTAGGGTTTGAAAAGTGAAAATCGGTCAAAGCACGTACATTGAAGGGGTGTGCCTAGGGGAGTGCTTAGAAGGTACCCACGCGTAAATACGCTATGCTAGTAAACGGATTGCAAGTGGAGTTCTGAATCTACCCCATTTTACTTAAGGCATATGAGACATGACTTAACCTATCCAGAAAATCCTGGTGCACACCAGTACGATCTTACCAATCAGCTCATACCTCCCCTCCCTAAGTGCGTCAGACCATGTGCTGCTTCAGTTAGGGCAGGGAGATACACTCTGGGAGCCACTGGCTTCCCTTGTCCATCCTTCCAAAGCCCAGTGGGCTCCTGTTCACATCCTTTCACCTTCCGGATGGCCTTTTCCTGTGGGGAACACAACTTTTGCATTTCTATTCATCTTTGCAAGATAATGTTTCAAATACCATCAATTTGTCAAAATTTTCCAATGGTGTTGATGCAGCTGCTCTCTTTGCAACCTCATCTACCCTTTGATTACCCAGTGATACCGTGTCAGTCTCATACTTGTGTGCTTTGCATTTAATAACAGCAACCTGTGTTGGCAGTTGTATAGCCTCCCACAGGGACCCAAAATCATGTACTACCCTGAAAGCATATCTCGAATCTGTATAAATATTGGCAATTTTTCCTTCTTCCAATTCACATTCCCTTCTCAAATCTACAAGTTCTACTACCTGTGCTGAGTGAGGTGGTCCAAGGGATTCAGCTTCTACTATACCTTTGTCGTCTACCACCACATAACCAGTACATAATTCTCCTGTGTCAGTCTGTCTATGACAACTCCCATCCTTGTAAAAGATCACATCTGCACCATCTATTGGGGTGTCACGTATATCAGGTCTTGCAGTAAAGGTTTGATTTATATAGTCCATACAGTCATGAGTGTCTATTTGTCCGCTAAATGCAGTTCCTTCCAGAGTCCCGTCTACCCTTTGTGCATCATGAGGCACATACAGTAAATACAAAGCTGGATTTAGCATATTACACCGCTTAATCGTGATGTTAGTGGGTGCCATAAGCGCTAGTTCCCACCTTGTAAACCGTGCAGAGAAGATGTGTCAAGTCTGAGCAGAATTCAGTAGGGCAGACACAGCATGTGGTACATGAACAGTCAAATCATGACCTAATACTACATCTTCACTTTTACTAACAAGAAGAGCGGCAGCCGCCACTGCTCTGAGGCACGTCGGGAGTGACTTAGCTACAGTATACAGCTGGGCACTATAGTACGCCACTGGCCTATTAGCATCTCTGTGTTTCTGTGTCAAGACCCCTGCCGCACAACCAACAGCTTCCGTGCAATATAGGTCAAAAGGTTTAATATAGTCAGGGATTCCAAGGGCTGGAGCTGACATTAAACCTTCCTTTAGATTTCTAAAGGCTTGCTTTGACTCTTTTGTGTGTATTACATGGTCAGGCTTAGAACCTGAAATCAGCTCCTGTAATGACAATACTAGAATGTAAAACCCAGGAATCCACTTCCTACAGTATTCACATGCCCCAATGAATGAACAGACTTGCTATTGAGTCTGTGGTACTGTCATTTCCTGTATTGCTTTGATCCTGTCCTCTGTCAGATGTTGTAACCCTTTGGTAAGGCAGTGTTCTAAGTACTTGACTTTGGTTTGACATGGCTGCAACTTTTCCTTAGATACCTTGTGTTCTGTTTGTGCGAGATGAAACAACAATTCTTTAGTATCACACAATGATGCCTCAAAAGATTCAGAACATAACAACAAATCATCCACATATTGTATTAAAACTGACCCATTACTGGGTTATAAAGATTGCAAACAATCTGCACAGCCTGAGAAAAAATGCTGGGGCTGTCAATGAAACCTTGAGGTAATCGTGCCCGTGTGTTCTGTACCCCTCTGAATGAAAATGCAAAAAGGTGATGGCAGTCAGGGTGTAGGGGAATAGAGAAGAATGCAGAACACAGATCAATAACGGTAAAATGAGTAGAGGTTGCAGGAATTTGCATTAATATAATAGCTGGATTTGGCACTACAGGGAACTGACTCTCTACACCTTATTAACACCACTTAGATCTTGTACCAGCCTATAACCCCTCCCCCCAGACTTCTTGACCAGGAATATGGGACTATTTGCTACACTACAGGTGCGAATCAAGATCCCTTGCAGTAACAACTGTTCCATGACAGGAAGTACACCTATTTCTACCTCAGGTTTCTAAGGACATTGGGGTATTTTTGGTGCCTGACTACCACTTTTTATTGTTACCATGACTGGTGATACATTAGCCATCAATCCAGTGTCTTACCCATTCTTGGTCCACAAGAGACCTGGTAACTGTGACAACATTTCCTCTACCTATGTTGGGAACTGCATTTTACCAGGGGAAAGAACCATTAACTTAGGAGGATCCTCTAACATGTCCTGAACTTCCTGTGCATGGCATCCTGGGATATCCAAGAATACACCATCAAGAGTACAATAACTTACACAACCCATCTTACACAGCAGGTCCCGTCCGAGTAGATAGGTAGGTAGGAGCTGATGCTGGAAGGAGAAAAGAATGTTTAGTGTGTAAAGGACCGATAGTGACTTCTGCGGGTGTCGTTAGAGGATACTGTTGCTCCTCCCCTGAGACTCCTACTGCATGTATGGTTTTCCTGGTTAAGGGTAAATCAAGAGGAGAAGTTAGTACAGATCTGGCCGCCCCTGTGTCCACAAGAAAGGTCTGATTAATGCCTGCAATATTGACCTCTACATTAGGCTCTTCATTTGGGCCGCTAATCAATACTATGTGCATGAGATCACAGGCCTGATCCCTCCTGGCATGAGAGATAGCATGATCTACTCTCTTATCTTCAAACCTCACACCACCTTCTTCTCTGGGTCTATAGGGACCCTGTTGTGGTCTCCAGTTGTCATTGTTATACCCTAAGTGTTTTCTTCCACTCACACATTCTGGAGACTTGTGCCTATATTGCCACACCTAAAACATTTGCCAAAAGATTTTCTCATTGGATTAGTCATAGGGCCCGATTCAATTGCCGGCGAAGTTTTCAAAAACTTTGCGTCGGTAAAAATACGACGCCTTCGCCGGCATTTGAGCGATAAAAATTCGCCCATGCAATTATTTTTTTACCGCTGCGCTAAAACAGCAGCCAGCGGTAAAAAAATAACCAGAGAAAAAAAAAATCTCTCTGTTAACGCCGCAAATCACCTCCTGCTAGCAGGAGGTGACCGGCGCTAGTGAGAGACTATTACCCAGTGCCTGAAATCACGTTCTCACGATACTTCAGGCACTGGGTAATAGCCTCAGTAGCGCTGGCACTTCCTGCTAGCCAGGAAGTGATTTGCAGCGTTAACAGAGAGATTTTTTTTCCCTCTAGCAGCTGCTCAGCGGTCCCTGGATGGCAGGGCATGGTGCCTAATGCCCTGCCATCCATGGGCATGCTGATGCTTGTAGTTCTACAAGCATCAGCATGCCCTGTTGGGGCACAACATAGGGCAGCGTTAAAAATCCACACCTCTCATAGGTGCGGATTTTTATCGTTAAAAAAACGGCGTATTTTTAACAAAAAAAAGGAATTAAATAAGAAAAAAAAATAACGCCGGTAAATTTTTTTAAAAAAGCGTTAAAAATACGCCGGCGAAGGAATTTTTAACAATTGAATCGGGCCCATAGTATTATATGTCATGTGTGGAAGTGTATGTGACTGTGGTTGTAGGGTTTATATGCTCAATGGGGCTGATCCAGAGCTACGCTCGCCGTAGTTAATACAGCAGGGCAGATGTTGCCTGGCATCACGGATCGGACGTCTGTAGCACCAGCGTAGTAACACTGGAGGGGGCGTCCCCCAGCGTTACTATGCCGAGGTTAGTGCAGGTTAGAGCGTTAGTACGCTCAGCGCTACATCATAGGTCAGGATCAGGCCCAATGTCATTAGTTTTTCTGACTGTTTTTCTTTCTTTTTAACTACATTTCTATCATGGGATACTGCTAAAGATCTTATTATTACCACATCTAGATCCTGCCATTCTGGTTTGGATATCTGGATCCTTTGCCTTACAGTTTCTAGAAACCCAGTCATCAAAATTGACACTGCTAACTCTCTGTGATGCGGATTAACTTTAATATCTTCTATACCCATATATCTAATCATCTCCACAAGAGCCCTTTGTATAAAATCCTCCCACAACTTTCACTCCCATGAAACTCCCCTTACCTTTACCTCCGTACGCCGGCTGAATCCTACCCTAACTTTTCCCGGCGTCAGTACAAATTTTCGTAGCATCTGGATCAGGCCCATGGCCTCCAGACCTACGCATGTGAGTGGAGCGTATTACTGCTTCAGCGTAAAAACTTTCACTTCCATGACTCTCCCCTTACCTTTACCTCTGTACGCCAGCTGAATCCTACCCTAACTTTTCCCGGCATCAGTACGAATTTTCGTAGCGACGCGCTGATCGTATCGGGCTAAGCACGCCCATACTGTACAATTTAAATGGCTCCCCCCGCCTACATTCCCTAACTCCAGCGTCCATACTAACTTTGTAATATAAACACACCCCGTGTAAACCCTAGTCATCAGCATTTATGCTGATGCTGATGACTAGGGTCTTGACAAAGCCCTACTCTGGGCAAAACACGTGTTGGCTAGAGCAGCGGGGTTTTCCTGACATCCGTTCAACGTGTGCACCGGAGGATCTCAGACCCGCTTGCCGTTACCTGTGAAGCATCAGTTTATTGCATCTTTTGCCTGTGGAACCGCTATCACTGTATGGTAAGTGAGTGCAGGGACAGCTATAGGCACGGAAGTGTGAAGAGTTGGCCGTGAGGCCACTAGTCTGTACTGCATAGGGATTAATCTACTTCAATTGTAGTTAGCTGGTGGTATCCTTATCTATTCTGATGCTCTTTCAATTGCCCAGTATGTCTTTACACTGTTTATTATTATATATTTTATGCTTTATTTTCGTCCTTTGGTATTGATTTTAATATGATATAATTAAAATTGGAAGTTTTATATTTGTGGTTGCTTTGGCTCTCCCACTTATTAATGTGTGCACTAGGTTTAGCCCTATTTAGGTACACCCAAATCGACCAGTCACTGGCGAGACTTCAATACAGATGCCTTCTGGGGTCCAACGCCCAGGCAGAGTTCTTTTAACAGTAAAGATCAAAAGGGTAACAGAACGCATCTTGATTGGTGAGTTCTCACGGCCATCCTGGATCCCTAGCTCGTCATTAATCTTGGGGTCTTTCATTGTCTCCACTCCAGTGGTTCATCAGCATAATTGTAAACAAACACATTTCACATTATAACTTAATAATGCCTATAACTTGAGATTGCTTTATGCGATCTTGTAGCGGAAAACAGTATCACTAATACCATATCATTTTCTACACTACAAATCTCAACATCATATAATTAAGACAATCATTCATTGATCGGTGACAATTAGCTGATTGAACCATCTGCGAATATAAAGCACAGTTTTAATAAATAGGAACGCATATAGACATAAAACATAAACAAGTCTTATATGAAAATAAGTATGTAAGTATGTTTAATAAGGAGTAATATTGTGTGTTAGTAAAGCCAGCGAAAGTACGCATGCGCACTTCAATGCATGCGTATAGTTACATAAAACCGCGTTCACATTTTCTAGCACTTTTCCTTGGTCCTTTGTTTACATTGCTTTACAAAGATTCATTTTTATTTTGGAGTCTAATAACGATGTTTTAACTCGGTGTCGACACTTTTGATTTTGTTTCTGATATTTTCCAATGATTTATCTATTCGATCTCCTACTTGACTTATCTCTGCCATAGTAAATGGTATTTCTAATGAATCATTTGATCTTGGCAGTGTTCTAGTAGAAGGTAAATGTATATTGAAGGGGCTATAACTATTGGAGCCACTCTAAGAATGTTCACTAGATGGTGGGGCTGTTGCAATTGTAGTACTTGAAGGATATGATCCTTCTCCAGTTGTCTGACCTTGTAGTTGTAGTTGTGGATAGAGCCGTGATGTCTGTATGCTTGGGAAAATAGTTTTTAAGGCTGTGTCAGTCTTATAGTCTGAGTTCTGGTCCGGACTAACAGTCTGTAACGTCATTGTCACTGCCTTATAAGGAGATGGTTTTCCTTCTTCTGTCAACCATATATTTAAAGTTTACATTAATTACTTTTTAACTTTATCAACACTTGTTTATCTAAGGTTCCTGTCAGTGGAAAGTCTGAACATCTGTCATGCCATCTCTGCAAATATTCTACTGCATCACATCCATCACGTCCATACTTTTGAAACAACAGCTGCTACACTATTACCAGGTATCTGCAGACTACAACCTTTACCTACCGAGGATGCTCCTAATCCCATTGTGAGGCTAACTCCTTAGTCTTTAAAGTGCAGCCACAAATCCCCACAACAAGCACAGGGTATCTGACTCTGTGTAGGAGCTCTTAGACCACTTCTGTGGTCCCCAGCTGCCGTGTCATGCAAAATGATCTCTTACACTTATGTTCACACACTACAACCACTTACGGTTTGTGAGAACTATTACTTAAAGTTGCCTTACTTACTTAAGGTAGCCGTATGCTAGAGGACTTCCCTCTAGCTGGACCCTTTGTCTAGATTCTTAAAATGAATCATTTACTCATATGTGATTACTTATAAATACATTTCTTTTACATTCATACACCATTTTATACAAGAATGACACAACAACGGTCAATATATCTACAGAAACATATGAGTTGCAACTTATATCAATACAGGTATAGTAAAAGGACTTTCTGTTTTATTTTACAGATAGAACAGTAGCGTTTGTTACTGGTTTATGGCAGTGTGCTGAGGCTATTTTTTCCTTTTGTTTCTGTTGCAAGCAGATTAAACCCTGCCTTTCACGCACCTGTTTAACATTTACCTATAAATTGATTGAGCAACTTCCATTCTGTTTTTATAGTAAAAGGACTTACATGAGCTATCTTACTATGAATGAGTGCACAAAAAGCGGATTTCAGAGTACACAGAGAAAAGTAAAATGAAAAAATGAGTGGTGGCCATCATTTCTATCTACTCAAGAGTCTGGTTTTTCCTTCTGTTTGGTACAGTCAATCATGGAAAAAGTCTTGCTAGGACCTCCATAGAATGTTATGGAAATATGATTGCAGAAAACGTCAGTCCTTGTAGCATACCATTATTGTCTTGTACTTGTACAGAGTGAACAAACAATGCTCAGCTGCCTTATGGTATATCTGAGACAGTTTAAGACGTTTTTACAAAGAGAGAACATTCAATCTCTACATACAACGTCACAAGCCTTCAAGTTATTACTTAAATAAGAGATGTTCACAGAGCTCCTAGTTTAGCTTTAGACACAGTAAAATGCAAATGCAACAAAACAGTTTCTTTGTAATGGCTTTTTTTTAAATTGAAAACTTTTTATTGCAGTCATCACACAATATATAACAGATCACTAACAATGATGTCCACAAAGAATTCACCATATACAAATCATAAACAAGTTAATACAAGCAACTTGAGTACAATACATTTTTGACATGCACCATAACATTGCATTTACAGTGAAATATTACAGATGCTCCAAACAAATATATGCTTGAAAAGGTACACAGTGTCGCTAAATATCACTCAGACATTATAACTTTTTCTGACATCAACAACATTATACCACGTGCGACTACAAACTGTTTTCCCCATTTTCTGAGAAATTAACCTTATACCTAAGTATTAACAATACTAGGTTATTGACCTATTAACCTATTAAACCTATTAAACCCTGCCAAGTTGACTTTCCATAAGATTTTTATTATCGAATCCTATACGCGTCACTCTGCCATTTGAGAGTATGCAGCAGGTACTATTGTATCCACGCCGCACCCACATCAACCCACACAGCACTTTATAAAGTAAGCATTCAGGACATATATATACCATTTAGGGTCCCAACATACATTCCTCACCACTCCACCGTCCCCAGATTCTTTCAAATATGTCTCTGGCATTACGCTTATCCATAACAAACCTCTCATGCTCCAAACTAACATCCACTAATTTTATCCATTCTTTAACATCTGGAGCTTTGTTTCCCATCCAAGTCCTGGCAATGCACACCCTAGCCAGCAAACACAAGCTGTTCACATAGGTTAGCACATCCTTTCCCACCACATTCTTAAGCTGCAACCCAAACATACAATCCCTAGGCGACTCCATTGCGTAATGTATTCCCGTCTTTTCTATACATCTCCTAACCTCTCTCCAGAACTGTTGAACCCTCGGGCAGCCCCATAACAAGTGCCAAAAGGTGCAATCAGGTACTCCACACTTTGGACAATTATCAGGAACATTATGATCATATTTACAAAGAACTTGGGGGTACAAGTAACACTGATGTATTATGTAGACCTGTATTTGTTGGAAACGATAGGAGGTAGAACATTTATGCGAACTGGCAAGCACATCTTCCCACTCCTCATCATCCAACTCCCCCAAATCACTTTCCCACTTGCGTTTAAGAGGCAATAGCTCCTCCTCCTGTGGACCCGTCAGTAGAAACCCGTATAAATATGAAATGAGCTTCCTCGGCCCTAGCATATCCAACATTTTTCGGACCTGTGAGGGCGTAATACATGTGTTGGTAATGGACCCAAACTGTGCTATAACTGCGTGGCGGAGCTGGAGGTAATGGAAGAAAAAACGATTAGTGACGCCAAATTCCGCACTTAGCAGATCAAAGGGTTTAAGAATCCCATCTTGGTATATATGTTCAATTGCAGTTACCCCATACTTCCGCCACATTACACTACCCTCTAAACCTTGCAATTCCCTGAACCGACTATTATCCCACAGTGGCCCTCCCGGATCCAGCGCCTCCTCCTTCACCCATTTAATTACCCTGTTCCACACACCCTTAGCCTGATAAACTATATCAGGAATCTTACGCGGATATGCTCCAGCTAACAAACATTGCATAGGAGTATGATTTTGCCCAGCCTGCACTACCAATGCCCACTGTAGAGTCCCATCAGAAGAGTCCACCACCCAATCCCGAAGTAGAGCCAATTGAGCAGCCCAGTAATAAAGTTGCATATTAGGAACCGCCAAACCTCCCGAACCTCTCGTACGGCATAAAGTAGTAAATTTGATACGCGCTCTTTTACCTGCCCAAATCAAAAAAATCATATACCCCCTCAATTTCGTAAAAAATTGCTGAGGAATATAAACCGGGGAGTTTGCCACCACATATAGAATTTTGGGCTTGCTCAATCATTTTCAGCAAGCTGACTCTCCCCATTACCGACAAAGGGAGTTTTTTCCACACTTCAACTTTACTTTGCACATATTCTAATTTAGGAGTTAAATTCAGGGGAACAAAATCATGTTAGTAATGTATATCCCCAAATACTGTATTTTGTTTGCCCACTGAAGAGGAGGGAAAGGAGGAGAATCAAGCGGGGCTGCACCTCAGATTGGAAGCACATGAGACTTTTCCCAATTAATATACAGGCCGGAGTACCGCCCAAACAACGTAACTATTCGCAGCAATGCCTCTATGGCATCAAAGGGATTAGCCAAGAAGAGAAGAACATCGTCGGCGTATAATGCAATTTTCTCCTCTCTCCCCCCCACCTCCAGCCCCCGCACACCCGGAGCATCTCTAATACAGCACGCCAAGGGCTATATTGCAAGAGCAAACAATGCCGGGGACAAGGGGCAACCCTGCCTTGTATCTCAACTCAATTTAAACTCACCAGATGTGAACCCATTTACAAGTACCCTAGCCACAGGTACACAATACAACAGACGTAACCATTTAATAAAGGCATCACCAAATCGCATTCGACCTAGCACAGCCCACAGGTACTGCCACTCAATGGAGTCAAACGCCTTTCTTGCATCCAGCGAGACTACCACAGGCAGATCATACGTAACGTGCTGCAATTGGAGGTGGGAATACAACCGCCGCAGATTCATATTAGTAGCCTTGCCGGGCATAAAGCCCGTTTGGTCAGAGTGGACGACCTCCCCAATCACCCTATTCAAACGGATCGCCAACAGTTTGGCCAACACCTTGACGTCCGTATTTAGAAGAAAAATAGGACGGTATGAATCCACCACCTCCGGATCCTTCCCAGGCTTTGGAAGAACTACTATCAACGCCTCTGACATGGACTTAGCCAGGGCTCCATCTTCTAAAAGATCTTTATACTGTTGAAGCAGCCTAGGAGCGAAGAAATCCACATGATTTTTGTATAACTCTATAGGAATGCCATCCACCCCCGGCGCTTTATTATTTGGGAAGGATGCAATTGCAGCAGCAACTTCCTCCAGAGTGATCGGACCATCAAGGTAATTCCTACTATGAACCGTAAGCCTGGCAAGGGTGATAAGCGACAGATACTCAGATAACTCCTGTCTCATGTAATCAATCCGACTATTGTAAATATATTCAAAATGTTTTACAAATATCCCAGCAATTTCCTGTATTCCCGTATGACGTACCCCTATATCATCTACAATACTTGTGACCCCCACCGAAGTGTGCTCACCCCTAGCCATCCGTGCCAAAAACCTCCCACCTTTATCGGCCTCCATAAAGTGAGTATGTGCGGCAAATAACAATCTCCTCTTAGACTTATCCACCATGTAATCTGTCCATTCTTTCTTAGCAGCTATCCACACATCTATGGGGGAGTAGCCATCCGCTACTACCCTAGTGAGCACATACTTAGCCTCCAATTCAGTCGCCTTCCTCTCCAGAGTAACCTCCCGCTCCCGCGAAAGGTGTTTAATAGTGTTAACACTGTTAATTAGCGAGCCTCTCAGGAAGGCCTTAAATGCATCCCAAACAACAGGAGGAGACGCAGGATCAGCATTTTCATTAAAATACCCCTCCCACAAAGCTACCAAGTCACAGCCCCCCCCCCCTGCCTATTGAGCCAGAAAGGATGGAACCTCCAAAACCGCTGGCCCACAATGGAATCTGTATCCAGATGCAATAGAAGAGGGGAGTGATCAGATACCCCATGAGCTTTATACTCAATGGAGAGCACCTTGGGTAACAACGAGGAACGCCATATCAATTCTTGAAAACACATTGTAAGTTGTGGAAAAACAAGAATACTGCCTCTTATCAGGGTATTTTACACGCCAGGCATCTTCCAGTCCCATCTCACTGATCAATTTAGAGAAGACAGTATCTCCAGCACCCACTATTCCTGTCCCCCCCTCCCTCCATCTATCTAACTGCTTATGCAGTATAGTATTATAGTCCCCCAGGTAGAGGACCGGCGCATTTGGAGTCTGGGCCATAAATTCCCCACATTTTCTTAAAACTTCATCATTATACAGGGATTGAACATACACAGCTAATACAAGATATATCTGCATATTGATTTGGATGGAGAGGAACACATAGCGCCCCAGAGGGTCAATCTGCTGGTCAAAAAATTTTACAGTTTAACCTTTTATGAATCAATATCGATACCCCTCTGGAAATAGCCGTGTGTGATGAGTGGAATGCATACCCCACCCACGCTTTTCTGAGACTGAGCACCCTGGTACCCTCCAGGTGAGTTTCGGACAAACATACTATGTCCATGTCATACGCCTTAACCTGCCGCATTACCAGCCCTCGCTTGACTTTATTGTTAAGCCCTCTGACATTCCATGTCATCACCTTTAGAGGACTTGCTCGCCTTATATTATGTGCCATTGTAGGTCGGCAACCACCAGTGGACAACATCTGACATACCCATTAGTACAGTACTGCATTTTATTACTAAGCATTAGTAACCTTTGACGCTCACCCACATTAGAATAGACTTGGCAATTACTATCTAAAGTACCCCTAACAGAATCTCCCCTACCCACCCTGTATAACCTTCCCCCAACTAAGGTATACCTTAAATCCACCCCCAACATTATACCAACCTACCAAGCCACGCAAACTAACAATCTGTTCGCTCAGTAGTTAACCCCTTAACCCACCCTTGTCACTATAACTGGGGATTCTCACCAACGAACCATCCAATTGCTCCCCTTCAAGGAGTGACACAGTTTCTTTCCCCCAAAAAAACATATATACAGAGAACAATATCAAAACTGGAAATAGTGAATAAGATGCTATAAAAAGGATATGGTAGCTACATAAACAGAAACAGAAGCATTAAGTTCCAGAATAGTCCAATTTCAACGATCGAATGGAGCTCTCGCTGGAGCTACCTGATTCAGCCACGAAGCCGCCTCTTTGGAGGACTCAAAAAAGTGCATAGTACCCTCCACCACCCCCTGAAGCCGAGCAGAGAAAAGCATCGCATAAGGAAGTTGCAGTTCTCTCAGCTGTTTCTTAACTTGAATGAACTGCGCAGGACTCTTTTGGACTTCCATTGAAAAATCTGGGAAAACAGAGATTTTCTGCCCATGCACACCAGATGTAAGATGGTATCTCTGTCCCTATAATGAAGAAATTTGGAGGTGGAGCCCCCGGTGGGAGACTCCGCATGGGTACATGATGCGCTTTCAACCGCAAACAAGGACGTTAGTTCTTCTTTCCCAAAAGTATCCATAAGCCATGTCTCCAGTAATGTCTCAGGCGAAGTTCCCTCCACTTTCTCAGGCAGCCCTATGAACCGGAGATTATTCCGCCTCAAACGCCCCTCCATGTCCGTGAGTTCCTGCTTGCAAAACGATACCTGTGCACCAGAGCTTATATCACACCAGACTGCAATGTGCAATATACCAGGATCCGTTAATAAAGTATTTATATCTCTTATCTAAGTAGACTTCTTAATAGAAAGAGTATAACAAAGGCCAGTTGATATAAAAACTGAGCTGCCTGTATTCCAATAAGCCTCTTTGTTTTGTTATTTAAATGTAGCAAAGCACCAAAAGGAAAAAGGAAGCCAAGAGGGAAAGTTCCATATACAGATGCACTTGTATGTACTGGGTAAGTATAATATGAGGTAGCACCACACTGGTGTTTCAGCTGTAGAAGCCCAGTTGTCCAGCCCATCAACCTTATATCCTCCCAGCACCTGACAATACACTGGATGACCTCCAACGCTGACTCTCTCTGGCAGTCAGGGCCAGCGCTACCATTAGGCGATCTTAGGCGATCGCCTGGAGCGCCGGGTCCGGGGGGCAGGAGCAGCCCCCCACTTTCATTTACCTACCTTTTTGTAAGTCTGCTGCGGCGCTGTGGGAGCAGTGATTATTATGGGGTGGGGGCAGGATGATTGTTATGGGGTGGAGGCAGGATGATCATTATGGGGTGGGGGCAGCATGATTATTATGGAGTGGGGGCAGTGATTTTTATGGGGTGGGGGCCGGATGATAATTAT
>WWET01001865.1:272623-285906 GCA_011038615.1 Limnodynastes dumerilii | reverse complement strand
CAGTCTGAACGCACCAGGCTAAAATTTTCAACATTTTGCCCACTGCCTAAAAAGCTGGCTTTTTAGGCAGTGGCAATCTGAACGCAGCATTATAAAGTGACGTGTACTGCTACAAGGCTGTGCTGCAGGGACAAGGCGAAACAAAGTTGCTTTAATGTGTCAAGTATGGTTAAGAGCTGACAAAGTATCATGTATCTATAAAGCCACTGTTATAGTGATAGACTTTGATATTGCACTGAGAAGAAAGTGACCAGTGCTTATGTAAAGCTGAGTTATTAAAGTGTCGAGTGCTAATATTACAATTGCTATTAAAGTGATCAGCGCAGATCGCCAGTCGCTGCATTTAAATGACTATTTCAGATATAGAGCCACTGTATTAAAGTGACAAGTATAGAAAATAACAGTGACAAGTGTATATAACGCCACCGTATTAAAGTGATGAGTGTTGATATGAAGAAGCAGACACAGTGACCAGCGCAGCTAAAGTCACCGTTACAGTGATAGACGTTGGAGTTGTGGATAAAGTGACTAATGCTTATGTAAGGCTGCGGTACTGAAGTGACAAGTGCTGATGTACAAAAGCTGATAAAGTGACAAGCGCAGATGATGCCGCCAAGTGATAAGTGCCTCAGTGCTGAGTAAAAGATTGTTTAGAGGTAACTGTTGCAGATTACAGACCTAAGACCGCAGTGCGGAGTTCAAAACGTCAGATGCTGTGACATTAATAAAGTAAATTACTCTGTGTAGGTCATAGTACATCAAAAAAAGAAAACTTTCAGATTGCTGGGTTTATTGTCTAAACTTTGGGGCGTGGCCGTGAAATTTATTGATTTAGGAAAATCTAGAGGTTAAGTTAGGATTGGGTAGAGTTTAGAAAGCATTCAAAGAAAAGTTATTAGATATATTAAATTTGTTTCTTCTCCTCATGCAGTTAGGATAAACAGTTTTCTGTGTGCTTGTTGTTATGTCTTTAATATTCTAAATGTGTAATGTAAATAGAGGGGGAGAGAAACTGTTATCTTTATCAACTGGTACAATATAATCTGATGGAGTTGGAGGTTTAGTCAATGGGTAAAATTGTATCCTTACTTATTATAGACTGTAATATTTCATTAGCAGTGTGTGTGTGTGTGTGTGTGATTGTCTGGGCAGTGTGATGTTATGGGTAGTGTGTGTGTGTGTGTGTGTGTGTGTGTGTGTGTGTGTGATTGTATGGGCAGTGTGCTGTTATGGGCAGTGTGTGTGTGATTGTATGGCATTAGAATGTATGGTCAGTGTAGTGGTATGAGCAGCGTGTGTGTGCTAATATCATACATATACAGTACAATGGGACTTGAGTTTGCTGTGAGATTGAAATCACCATATTCACAAAAGCTAAACTCACGTGAGTTTAGCTATCTGGAAAATCGCAGCCCCTAAAATCGCGACTGTGATTTTTTCTCTGTTAGGTATACAACTCATAGCATTCATAAAGGTTGCTTTGACAAACTCGCAGTCAAATCGCCATTAACTCACCGTTTACCTAATTGCCCTTGGCTAGAGGTGATTTAGTGGCAATTCTCCGTGTGAGGCAGGAAAACACATGTCAATCTAGTTGATATATGTTTTCCTGTGTGTCAAAAATGACCACAGCATGCTTGAAAGCTTTAGGCATGCTTTGCTGTACTGGTAGAACGACATGTCTAAGCATTGCTTAGCCATGTTGCTGTATCAGCGTCAGCATGCTAAGGTTTTATTTAAATGATGACGTCAGGTACACTCTGGCAGCCTTTTATTTAAATGATGAAGTCAGGTACACTCTGGCCTCTGACGTCATCATTTAAATATAAGGATGCCCCCTACTGACCGAATGGTCATTAGGAGCAGTCATCAAGTAGAGGAGGAGCCATTGAGCGCCGTGTCAAGAGCAGAAGAGCCGGAGCTGAAGACGGGCATCGCACTTCAATGAACCAGCATGAATTCTTCAATCAGCATCAGAAGATTCAACTCTTCAAGCAACGCTTCCCAAGAAAGATGACAGCAAACGGTGAGTGAAAAACATTTTTATTATATTTCATCGCATAACAGTTAGCATAGGACACAGGACCAACGGAGGTAAGTGGACACATTAGGGTTTAATATTAGTTAGGACAAATGTTTTTTTTTACATGAACACATGGTAATGTTTATTGTGATTTTTTCTGAACGCTATTTTTTTTTACATACAGCTCACAGCGCAGCATGCTTAGAAACCTTAGCATGCTAACGCTGATACAGCAACATGGCTAAGCTGAGCTCAAACTTTCGAGGGCTTCACTAATAATAGAGACGCACCCAGGAGTTTAATCAGAACCACTGGCAATATATTCAGCCCAGCAGAACCATTGCATCGCCGGAGAAGAGGATTTAGAGTTGTAGGGGACATCAATACATTTAGAAACCCTGAAAGACAGTGCAAAAATATGTTCCCATTGGGCCAGGGTAAAGACCATCTTGCAATCCCGCTCCCACTCTAGTTGAGTCTTTATCTTGGGAAAGGTAGAATCTAATACTAAGATTTTAAGATTTTATACCAGAAGGATATGGTTTTTTTTGGATGAGGGCTCAGTAAGTTTAGAGAGGAAAGGCTCGGGCGGCAGAGCAATTTGAGTAACTCTACGAGAGACTGATTCCCACCAGTGAGTGATTTGTAGATATTTATAATGTTCTGAGTTAGGGAGATTGAATTTGTTTCGTAGATGGTCAAATTGGAGAAGGCCACAAGATTGGGTAATTTGGTCTAGCGTAGTAATTCCATGCAAATCACACACCCCAAAATTAGAGTAGGGGATTAGCCTAGATAAGGCATTCAGTGTAAGCTTAGAAGAGGGGAGGGGGAACAGCCGGTTTGCTACTACAAAATTATCCCATATCTTCAGGCTGTGTAATATATTTAATAGAGGAGGCAAGCATTGGGGTCTGAATGGATGTGGGGTCCAAAGTAAGTCAGATAATGGAAAATATCGATTGACATTGCTCTCTAGGTCCACCCAAGCCTTTGTTCATGGAGGGAGAGTCCAATCTCTGATCTGTGCTAATACACTCGCCTGTTGATATCCTAACACAGTGTTGGCTAATCTTTGACACTCCAGATGTTGTGAAACTATGAGTCCCAGCATGCCTTAACTGCAAAAGCATAGCAGATACCCGACAAAGCATGATGGGGATTGTAGTTTCACAACACCTGGAGTGTCACAGGTTAGCCATCACTGTCCTAACAGGTTAGGCAAAAGAACTTCTCCGGCTCTATGGGATAAATATAATCTAATTCTAGTTATTCTAGGGGGGCGCTTGCACCAAACATAGGAAGTTATAGGAGTACAAAGTTTATTAAGGTAGTTAGCAGGGGGAGAATAAGGGATTGTTCTGAAAAAATAAAGAATTTTAAGAAGCAGCAACATTTTAAAAGCTGCTATACGGCCCAACCAGGAAACCTCATATTGCATCCAACCTCTAGTCATTTGAGAGAGTTGTGCAGTTAACGGAATGTAATTACATTCAAAAACCTTTGAGATATGAGCAGGAATAGAGATCCCCAAGTAAGAAATCAAGTCTTTTTTCCACACATAGGGATATGATGTTGTCAGATGGGTAAAAAGGTGGGGGTGATGTTGATAGGGAGGGCTTCCATTTTGAAAGTATTCAACTTATAGAAAAAAGCCTGGGAAAACTCAGTCAGTATAGAGTGTAGGGCCGGAAGGGCAGTAGTAGGCTCAGAAAAAACAGTTACAAACAGTAACACGTCATCGGCAAAAAGGCATATTTTTTGCGTTGTTGTGCCAAACTTAAAGGCAGGGAAGAGAGGAGAAGATCTTATCGTTTCAGCCAAGGGTTCCCTCGCCATGGCAAAAACAAGGGACGACAAAGGGCAACCCTGGCAAGTGCCATTGTTAATTGAAAATGATTCAGAAAGGAAGCTATTAACAAACACATGGGCGTTAGGGACTGTATATAATGCTAAGATGGAATGCAGGATGGGGCCATTGAATCCAAATGTAATAAGGACTTGTCTCATGTAATCCCAATGCAGCCGGTCAAAGGCCTTCTTCGCATCAAGCGAAAGGAGGATCCCCTGACGGCCTTTAATGTTTAGAAGATCCACTATGTCTAGGACATGTTGAGTGGCATCTGAAGCCTGGTGATCTAAAATGAATCCCACTTGGTCTGGGTGAATTAGAGTGGGTAGTAATGGTGCGATTCAGTTGGCTAGTAGTTTAGCGTAGATTTTAAGATCCACATTTAAAAGTGCAATAGGCCTAAAATTTTGGGGGACTGAAGGATCCTTCCCTGGCTTTGGTATGGTTATGACCTGTGCAGATAACATTTCACCAGGAAAAGAACCTTCCAGTTAAAAGGGGGCTACCTGGTCAACAAATGTATGATAAAAAGAGGAAATAAACCCATCCAGTCCTGGGGCCTTGCCCTTGGGAAGAGATTTAATAGCCACTGTGACTTCCACTACTGACCATGGGGCATTTAGACCTGCTAAGTTTTCTGCACTCAAACTAGGCAATGTAATATTACCCAGAAATTTCCCAATAGATTCTGGTGTAGATTTGAAAAGATCCTGTGTATTTTGCAGGTTATATAAACTAGAATAGTAGAAACTAGAATTGCCTTCAGGCAAGATCAGGTGGTTGATACGATTAGAGGTTTGGCGAGTTCTAAACTTACGTCTAATAGTGCTCTATTGGAGGAGGAGTAAAATTTTTCTTGACTTTTTTTTATGTTTTTTTTAAGTTCCTTATGTGTGGTTTCTAATTCTAAAGATTGAAATGGAATTAATCTCCGAGAGAACAATAGGTGATGGTTGTAAAATGAAACAACAAAGGGTTCCTACAAAAGCTCAAACCTTCAATCAGGGATTGCCAGCCCTGTGTAAAAAAAAACGGAAAGGGGAATGAAGGTAAGCTAATGTAGAAACCACAACACTAAACCCAATGTTATGTAAACAAGATACAAAGACATTTATTAAAAATACACAATTGAAAATACATGTTTAAAAAATAATGAATAAGTGAGAAGTGTAATTACATGGATTACCACATGATATAAAAATTGGGAGTAAAGTACCCTGCAGGGATATGATAAATCGTGGTAAAAAATTGCAATAGGTGTGCACAGTAGGGTGGTCTGAAAATGAGATAAGGTGATAGACAATGATGATAAAGTCTTGTACAGCTTGAGGATTGAAGTCACTTGTTAAGTGCCTGAGTCTAACGGCATATAATCGCGGGTATATATAATAAACACATCAGTTGTATGGTGACAGGCTGTATGAATCAAAAATGAGCCAAGTTGAATAAACAGAGTTTGTTTGCCGTGTAGAAATTCAAGTTAATGGCGTGGCTCAGATATTCGATAGTCAGTATATTGGAGCTATACACATATTAACTGAATCATCGGAAGACTTATTACTCACCACCGCCCATATGAATGAGGAATATGATGTCGGTAGGTGGATAGTACAATGGTCATGAACAAAGACGTCTCATCCGCATGCAGCCCCAGCAATAATGTATATCCTGGCTACACTTGTAGCCTGCTGGAGACTCCTGTGGAGCAATTAGGAATGCTGCTGGAGATCAAGTAGATGGAGGCATGCGGAGACGGCCTGACCGTATTAGCCCTTGCGGAAAGAGGGAATCCAAGCAGCGTATATGCAAGAAGATACTTCTGTAAAGATGGGGCCACACGCCACAGCGGTCCGATGAGAAAAAGAGTTCACAGTGATCAGTGATCGGCTGTAGGTTCAAGAATATAGCGGTAGTTGAAACAGCTCCAAATAAAACAATGTAAGTAACAAGTTGAAGTAGATTGAAGGACTGGGAAATTGAAGTGCACTCCAAAGAAAAACACGCTTTCTGCACCTGGCATCTTGACGCGTTTCACTGCATTAAGCTTGCAGTTTCATCAGAACGGTGGTTTGTGTGATTAGATCCTCCCTATTTAAGTGCTGGATTTAAGTTAAATGTGCAACACCCGAGTAGTTTTCATAAGAGGAGTATCATTGGGAAAAGATATATTTGCTCAGGAATATAAGTTACCGAACATATAATACATATAACACACATAAAAAGTTCAATTAGAAACATTGTTACAAAATAAGACAACATCAATACCATCGGGAACAAATAACAAAAGTAAATAAACAGACTAGAATGAATAAACATAGTGAAGAGCGGAATAATACACCTATCAATATTCCGGAATGCTGAGAATGAAGGATGCAGATGTTATGATTTTGGACTTTCGGACACTCTGGGTTTACCTGGTGATTACCGGAGTGGTCCAGGGAAACTATTGTGAGATACTCCGGGTTTACCTGGCGAGTACCGGAGTGATCCCCAGGAGAACCACAGTAGTGGACGAGTAAGTTTTCGTGGTGCGGAGGCTTACCTTCAGGTGGTTTTTACCAGAGCCCCTGATGGTGGGGATGGATTTGAGCGCCCCCTGAAAGCGTGGTCGCACCTCGTTGAACTTGGACAAGTCAGAAGAGGAATAATAGTACACCCAACAGTGAACCGGGAGAAGACAGGAAGAAACACAGATATAGTGGGAGGCAACACCAGTGGACAGAGATCCCCTGGTGATGGACTACAATAAACAAAGAACACTAGGCAGCGGCGCCCACGTGTTGCTGGTATCCAGGATGCCGTTGCTAGACAGGGCGTCGGAAGGGGAAGTCCCAGGGAGGCTGCGGCACGGAGAGAGCGCTGCAGCTGCGATGCGGGACGCCGGAGCAGGTACAGAAACAGCTGACCGCTCGCAAGTAGCAGCGGCAGCTGTAACAGCAGAATAACTAAATCCAATATAAATAAATAATCAACAGAAGCTCATAATAATGACTAAAAAATTTGTTAAGAAAATTAGAATATTGTTAACATAGGGGCAAAATACATAGAGGAATTAGGGGAAATTAGGTATAATAATAATAAATTATAAATGATAGTATTATATGATAGATATAATTAACTTCCATAATAATTGTTCGATTTATCATATTGAAGAAATACATAAAAAGATGTGAAAAGATGTACAAATTGATTAGAGAGTGTTATTAGTATAATAAGCAACTTTTATTATATGGGGTATTATGAACTCAATTCATAATAAATAAAGCGGGTCTTCAGCATGCGGGTAGTGCGACCCACATACTGAAAACCACACTTGCAAGTCAGAAGATATATCACACATTGACTGGAACAATTGATGAATGACCTAATTGGGAAGGATTTGTTGTTGCTAAAGAAATGGAACTGGCTAGATTTAAAAGGGACTGAATTACATGTGGTGCAACGGGATGCACCACAACGGAAACACCCTATTGGTTTAGTTCTCAAAAAATTAGGATTATTTATTTATATTGGATTTAGTTATTCTGCATCCTTCATTCTCGGCATGGTTTTTAAAAATTTTTTTTTTTACTTATGAATCTTATAATAATATTATGCTTTTAATCTTGGATACGTTTTTGAGTATAATGCACTTTATTTAATAAATCGCTTGCTGTGTGTGACAATATCACACTATTGCATTGCCTCTTCTCTCTCTCTGCCACGTCTCCCTCATCCTCCGCTGACCTGAGGTTACGGGTGCTGAGGATTTGAACCAGCCATCCAGAGACCAGTGCTGAAGTGAGGCAGGATGCAGCAGGAGGGCGCCCTGCCGCCAGAGGACTAACGGACACCGCCGGGATCACAGCGCTACAGAGACGCACGAGCCACGGCTATTTCCATTGAGGAATACAGAGAATCTTCTAACTGTAAGACTGACATTTACATCTCCTCTACACAGTGCCTACACTGCCGGTAACACTGTACTGTTTGCTGGAAGCCATTCAGATCAGTGCAACCGCGTTGAAAAAGACAATTTTTGGCCCTGACCATAGGATTGATACATATCTCTCCTTCCATATTGTACGATATTTGCTTCCTCCACGTATACATCTGCGCTAATCTACAGGATATACATTATTGCTGGGGCTGCATGCGGATGATTTGTCCTCGTTCATGACCATTGTACTATCCACCTACCATCATCATATTCCTCATTCATACGGGCGGTGGTGAGTAATCAGTCTTCCGATGATTCAGTTAATATGTGTATAGCTCCAATATACTGACTATCGAATATCTGAGCCACGCCATTAACTTGAATTTCTACACGGCAAACGAACTCTGTTTATTCATCTTGGCTAATTTTTTATTCATACAGCCTGTCACCATACAACTGTTGTGCAGGGTTTATTATATATACCCGCGATTATATGCCGTTAGACTCAGGCACTTAACAAGTGACTTCAATCCTCAAGCTGTACGAGACTTTATCATCATTGTCTATCACCTTAACTCATTTTCAGATCACCCAACTGCAGCACGAGGACTGGTGTAATTATGCTTCTTCCTTATTCATTATTTTTTAAGCATGTATTTTCAATTGTGTATTTTTAATAAATTTCTTTGTATCTTGTTTACATAACATTGGGTTTAGTGTTGTGGTTTCTACATTAGCTTACCTTCATTCCCCTTTCCGTTTCTAATTCTAATGCTACTTGGGGTGAAGATGAGAGTTTTTGACTAGACTCTAGTTGGGATAGTTTCAATAATAGTTGTTCAAAAACCTGAGATTTTTGTCGCTGAATCTTAGAACCTAATTTAATAGCCACTCCCCGTAATACAGCTTTTAGAGCACACCAATGAGTGAAGACATTTGTTTGATCTGGTAGATTGTGTAAAAGATAATCTGATAGGGCTTCGGTAAGTTCTGTTTTAGGTACCAGATCCGTCAGCAGATGCTCAGAGAGTTTCCACGGACTTGGGGGAGAGGTTATTTTCTGAGAGTCCCATTTCCAGATTACTGGGGCATGGTCAGACCAAACTTTCACAAGTATATCTACAGAGGTGGAATGTTGGAGAACCCATTTATCTGTTAGGATCAAGTAAATGCGGGAATATGTTTTGTGGGTGCTGAGTAGAAAGTGTAATCTCTTTCTCCAGGGTGCAAATCTCTCCAGAGGTCAAAGAGATCAAACTCTTGCAATAGCTTTGTAAACCCAACTGACTGAGGTACCCAAGACCGGATGTCCTTCCCATTACCTTTAGTTCTATCATATTTAGGGTCTAGGGCTATGTTAAAATCCCCCAATAGGATAAGATGACCTTTCTTGAGGGTGTGTACTTGCTCAAATAGAGTGCGCAGGAAAGGTAATTGATGAGTGTTGGGCGCATATAACTTTACTAGTTTAACCCAGCGGGAATCTAGTTTTCCAATAAGGATAATATATCTCCCATTTTTATCAGTGATCTGTGAAACCAGTTCAAAATGTACTCTAAAGTGGATCAGAATAGCTACGCCATTCTTTTTAAATGGGCCATTTGAAGTAAAGACAGTAGGGTAATTGTGATTAGGAAACTTTGGAGGATAATTAGAGTGGAAATGTGTTTAGTGAAGTGCCACTATATCAGCCTTATGAGCTTGAAAAGATGTCAAAGTCAATCTCCTCTTGATAGGAGAGTTCAGCCCTTTTACGTTTAATGTTAGAATTTTAACCATAGCTATCTGGTGAAATAAGGCTAGGTGGTAGGTTAGTTTGACCTTGGGGAAGCAAAGGTAGAATAATCGTCCCTAAAGGAATGAAAAAACGACATTGAACACAATTATGGTCGAGAGGGGAGTTAGCAAGGGGAAAAAAAAAACAGGGGAAAAAAAACCAAACATGCCCAGTATATCGAGCCAGAACAGGAGCCACATAGGACAGTGTGGCAACACTAACATTGTGGGGGCAAGACAGATATCTCTGAGGTAATACTTAAAGCGTATGAATAACCTTTATATAATATAATAGACAATCAACATTAAACACAGTGTAAGAGTGTAAACAACAATAACTCTAACTGACCCAATTGCAAACAATCAACTTAAATACGGTAATACAGGCCAAAAGCCCCCTATAAACTCAGAGTAATGAAAAGGATATAGGTGGAAATATGGGTCATCTAGCATATCAGTCACTCACATATTTATAGTTACGAAGTCCCAGCTCTTGACCAGTCCGATTTCAGCGAAGCAGGATGAGTTGTTTTGGAGACTTGGACCGGGAGGAAAAGAAGAGAAAGTCCTTCCTCTAGCGTGGATACAGCGTGCAGGTTATTGGAGTGACGAATCAAAAGCTTTACCAGGAAGCCCCACCAATACATGATCCCTTGAGCATGTAGAGCAGTAGTGATGGGACGTAGATCTCTTCTTCTACTAAGTGTGGCTGCCGATAAGTCCGGAAACAGTTGAAACCCTTTTAGAAATTCCTCCGAATCTCGGGTCCCCCGTAGGATGTTCTCTTTAGCATGGTAGAAGTGGACTCTCATCAATACGTCTCGCGACTGGGATGGAGGAGCCAAGTCCGACTTAGGCAACCTATAAATCCGGTCCAGTAGAAATTCTGCCTCTGGAGTGTAGAGGGAGCAGTTTACAGAAGAGGCCCTTTGCAAATTCTGAGAGATCTTGGGTAGGGACCGTTTCCGGGATACCCCTGATTTTAATATTATTTCTCCTGGCTCAGTCTTCCAAATCCATCACTTTAAGTATGAGGAAGTCAACCTCCTTTTGCAGAGTTTCTTGCGAGTCAATCAAGCTATTATGTGACTGAACCACCTCTCCCAGATTGGTTTCAAGGTGGTCTGTCCACTCCCCAAGTTCAGTGATATCGGCTCTAATGACTTGGAGAGATTTTTTAAGATCTGCATTGATATCCACTCTTAAAGACAACAGCATTTGGTGCATTGTTTCACGGTCAGAGGGAAGTCAGAGTGAAAGCCCACTTCTAATTCAGTACCTTGAGGGGCCGTCTTAGACTGCACAGGCGAAGAAGAAGTACTGGAGCTTTCAGCATTAGCTGGTTGTTGCAGATGTTGCGGCTTGGGTGAGCGAGGAAGGAATTTAACCAGTGGTTGAATGGGCAATGGCTTTGGTTTTTTAGGTGGCATTATAAACAAAAAGTATGAGAGTATCACGCAAATCCGGAAACGGCAGGTAGAAAATCTGAGCGACAACTGTATACACTTCCACTGGCAAAAGCTGTGATTTAATTAAGCATATGTAATAGGCTGTACCCCAGAGATAAATGAAGTTATGTTACATTGTAGCCTTATCAGAGTACCAGTCCATCCCAGAAGAAGGCATTGACAGTATATCAAGATCTGAAAAATTAAGCTACTGAAACTGTGCCTTGGATTTCTAGATATCTAGCTCCCTCTAATGGTGAAGAGAAAAAATAACAAGAAAGAGTTTTTCACCAAAGAATTAGAGGCAAGTGAGATATGACACCACTGTGAATCCAATTCCTGCAAGTAAGCAGGGTATATGCTCAAAAGTAAAGATTGAGGCATTAAGGTTGCCAGATATTCTAGAGGGACCATGTAGAGATTGCCAACCGCAGTGAACCCTCTCAACGACCTCCCTGACACTGCCTCACTAAGCGGGGTATTAGAGAGATGCGGCAGTTATACTGTTGCAGGGGGAGACAGGCCCAAGGCACCGCTGACGCTCCTCCGATGCACCGGTGCTCCCCGCATGCAAGCACAGCCAGTGACCGCGGCAATCCAGACCCTGGCTGCCTTGGGTACCTTAGCAGGTAAGGGATTAAGCCAGGAATCGGTACTTTTGTCGCTGGTTTGGAGGAGCGCTACCTCTTGTAATCGGTCTCCTCAGCTTCCAGGCCACGCCTCCTACTGTAATATTTTAAATGCATTTATTTATTTATTATTTAAAATCTAATTACAAAAAGTAAACTTTTTTTTAATTTAGTTTTTTTTTTATTTACACACTTTTAGTTTATCCCATGATCTCCCCATACATGCCTGCCTTTTCCTCCACAACTATTAGGGGAGAAAAAGGGGTGAATATGGGGAGATCGCTGGGATAACTGCACTAATGCCATCCTGAGATGGCGTTAGTTTTACGTTGGGAGTGGAGTGTAAAACTCCTCTCCGGCATTTCCTAAATATTATGAACTGCCGACCCGCTCTGAAAAGAACAGGCGGGCGGAGAGCCCCGATATTTACATGGTTCACCATGGGACCTGCTATTTTCCATAGCGAGCCATTGTTTGTAAATATGAAAACCTTCATTTTCATGCAATAATGCCCATTTTCACATGTAAATGGGCATTATCACATGAAAATGGAGTTTGTAAATAGAACCCAAAGTCTGTAGCTCTCCACCTGAAACAGCTACTTTTCAAGAACAATCCTTCATGACAGCTTTACCTGCATATTGCAATATGAAATCAATCTATTGCTGCCTCTAGTGACCGCATTGGACTTCTAATGACCTTTCAATACATAATTTCTAAGCAAATTCATTTAACTTTTACAATTACATTTGTTTCATACCTTCTGAATCTCTCTCCAGCTGCTCTTGCCTTTATCACTACTACTCATCCAATACCCTCTCCCACTCCTCCATCAGTCCCCCCTTCCCATCCCCATCCTCACCCTGCATCTCCGTCCCCCCCCCCTCTCTTGTGTCTTACCTCACTCCTGCAACCTCTCCAATCCCCAACCCACATTAAGAAATGTGGAGCACCCCTGGAAGAAGTCCTGTTTTCTTGCATACTTTCTCCACTTCAAGTTCATCCTCTACTCTTTTAGCTCTGCCCTCACCAAGAAATATTTTTTCAAGTCCCTCATCCTCTACCAATCATCTAACCTCAGCTGCCTGTTTGCTACCTCCAGCACTCTTCTCTAACCCCCACCTCCTCCCCTTTCCATTTCTGCCTCTGACTTCTTTACTTCCAAGATTTACTCCATTAGGAGTCGCTCCATCTCCTCTACCATTATCTCCCCTCCCCTGCATCTTCACCTTTTCCTCTCCTCCCCAGTTACCCACCTATGTCTACCTTCATCTCCACCTTGGCTGATGAAGTCCACTCCCTTCTTTAGTCGTCCCCTATGTCAACGTGCCCACTTCATCCCATCAGGTGTGGATTGGCAATAGGCCTTACCGGGAGGCCGCCTCATCAGCACAGCATGTTTTTTTTTTGTTGTTTGTTTTTATGTTATCAGATCAGAGCTGCTGCGTCCCGGTCATTGGCTCAGTGCAGGTTCTGTACTGCAGAGGTCTCTCTCAGTAACACACTTCCCCTGAGAGGCCTCCGCAGTACAGGATCTGAATTGGGCCACTGAGGGAGACACAGCAGCTGCTGAACGTTCGGCACCTGAAGGCTGCAGCCATGAGACAGGATAGGAGAGCTCGTCTTACAGTTGCCA
>WWET01001865.1:254083-269161 GCA_011038615.1 Limnodynastes dumerilii | reverse complement strand
CTAGGGGGGCGGGCTAGGCGGCCATACGCTCCTGTGTGAGCGTATGGCCCCTTCCTTACGCCGGGCGAAGCTAGGGTAGCCTTCACTCGGCGTAAGGAAGGGGCCATACGCCCGCACAGGGGGAGTGCCAGGGGGGAGACAGCGATGTAACGCTGAGCGTTAGCACGCTCAGCGCTACATCGTTGTTCTGGATCAGGCCCAATGTTCCAGTAAAGGTGGTGTCACTTGTATAGTATACACTCACTGATATCCCACACTCTCGCTACCTCCAATACAAGACCTAGTTAACAGTTTACCTACAAATACTCAGGGTGCTGCCTGTTGGATGTTTAACAATTTATAGTTTAGGGCAGGGACTAAGGGACTAATATAACTGTGCTTGCCCCGCCTACTTTCTGGTTAGCCCCTCCCAGAGTTTATTTGGTCTCGCCCACAGGAGGCCTCTTCCAGATTTTTTTCCAGGGCCACCTTAATTTTCCCAATCCGCCCCTGCATCCCATCATCTCTAATCTTCTCTGGTCTCTCCCTTTTTCCACCTACCCTCATCTTGCTCACCTCTTTAACTTATGGCTCTCTTCTGACTTTTTCTTATCCCTCTTTAAACATCCTCTTGTCTCCCCCTACCTTAAAAAAACTAACTTCAAACCTACCTCACCCACCAGCTACTGACCAGCTCCCTTCTCCCCTTCACTTCAAAGCAGCTTGATTGGTATGTTTACAATTGTCTAATTTATTGTAATCACTAGTGTTACTAGATTTGATGTAATAAAGCCCCACCCATCCCCTGGAACACTAGAGGTTACAGGAATGATTGACATAACTTTGCATAAATAACAACATTAAGTCCTGCAACTTTGCAGAAATCTATGGATTCCCTCCAGGTTCTCTTGTGGGCAAGAATATTTTTTGCACCACAGCCCACAACTCTCTAGTTCCGCCTCTGGTCCCAGGTGGCCTAGTGGGGAGCTCTGGTGTTGTGGTTGTGGCAGATGTGGACCTAGTAATTCTGCCCCTAAAATGATCAACAGCAATAAATCAGACATCAATTATAGGTTCTATAAAAGGAAATATCTTTCTTAGTTTAAAGTTAGTTAGTTTGCACGGTTCTATTAATATTTAACATACATAGATACCATAAAAGTCTAGATGTCTATTATATTTTAACTAAATATTTATATCCACAGATCACGCAGTGTCCTCTAATCTTTTATGTATACATGTTAAACTTTGACAATACAGTCATAGACGAACTGCTTTGCAAGTGCAGGACGGAGACAGCAGGGTAAGTCATCCCCTGCCACCGCACTATGGCAGGGACACCCATATACATTTACATTTGTTTAAACACAAGCTGGGCTGCTATTGGTTTGTCAGTCACATGCCAGTACTCACTTTTTATTTTTAAAATATCGCTCAGTTGGGAATTAAACCTCTTGTCCTGCAGATTCAAATTTAATAAACAAGCAATATCTTTTGGTTGTTTATGTGTACACATTATACAATAGTCAGGCATAACACCCAACGATGATAATTTTATAGTGTGCACCTAGCTTAAGGGAAAACAAACAGAGGACCAGATTCAGAATTAAGAACGTCTGGTAACTTACGCACGCAAAATGCGTAAGTGGAGTGATTTCTATTCAGGGCACATGTGCAGACCATGGAGATATGAAGCGTAATTGGAAAGATGCGTAAGTAATTTCCGCACATCAAAAAATCTGCACGCACATAAAAGATCGGACGGATTATTAATTAGTAGGCGTCAATCGGAATGTAAATAGCAAAAAATAGGCGTGGTAATGCAGTAGACGTGCGGATCTATATGCGAACGTTTAACTTCCGTCAACACGGAAGTGTTTCGAAATTTATTCATTTTTCAAAACGTACTTATTTTGTATGAACGTACGGATCTATTACGAACGCACGGAAAACACTCTTAATTCTGAATCCGGTCCAGAATGTGACACAGATGCTAATTACTTTCATTATAGCTATTCATAAGAATTCTTATACGGCAACATATGTATCATCATATCCAATGAATGTGCCTGCCATCACCAAGAGTTGTGCTAAAGAATTTCATAAATTGTATGTAAGTGTTGCTATATACATTGATGCCTTTTACATGCATTTTATTAACATTTACAGTGGTAATGCTGTTTTGTAATCTTCAAATTAATTTGTATAGTAAACCAAGTGAAACAGCGCTACAAGTATTAACTGGATATTTAATGCTGAATGATATATAAATTAATATCAATATGTAAAAATAAGTGTATAGTTGACCTTGATAAATCGTATGGAGAACGGCACAGGAGCTACTAGACAGAAAAACTTTAATTTATTCAAAACAAAACCTCTAAAATCAAGATAAAATATACATAAAAATATAATCGAACAGCATAAGACGTGCTTTTGTCATCTTTGTGATGTATATCACTGAAGACCTGATCCCGGTAGTTATTATATTATAGATTTCAGTTATTTATATGCAAAAGTCCGTATCAAGGTTCAAGGGAATTCTGCCCTTAGGCAGGGTTAATAGCTTGTTGTATAGTGACTCAAGTCAATTCTAATTTCCAACAGTGCTTTATGTGTGTGTGCAGACACTACATTTACAGGAAAGTTATTTTCCTATTTATTAGCTTAGTGTTGCTAGGCCATTTAGCTGCTTTAGTGTCTAAATTTAAAGTGGATAATTTAAGTGGAGTTTAATTTCAGAGTTACACAGGAGTTAAACAGGAGGAAAACAGAGGAAACAGATCAATACTGCATACCCTCCAACATTTTTTATTGGAAAATCGGTACACCTGGGGGGCATGTCCACGAAGAGGGTGTGGCTTGTTCAGTGAAGGGGCGAGATTTAATCTGTTTTTATTTTACACCTTATCATATGAGCTTAGGACTCACAGGAGAGGGTTCTGTCACTATAGCAGAGCTGTAGGAGTCTGTCCCCGCAGCTCTGCTATAGCGATCAGATGCTTCAGGACTGGAAGGTGAGTATAGGGGTGAGGGAACTGCTGGGTCAGAATCTGGTACAAGAGCCCTTTTACCCAGTACAGACCATTAAAAAAAGGTACTGTACCTGCTAAATAGGTACAGTTGGAGGGTATAATACTGTACTCTACAACAACTTTACCAACAACAAACATTGAGGTATTTTTAATATCAAACTGAAACACCTGCACTTCCTGTTGTCTCCACTGGAAATCCTTTCCTGAACATTGTGAGAAAAAAACACTTTGATGCTTTTTCTGATGAATGCTTTGGACTTTTAATTAACCTTGCACTTAATTTCGCTGCCAAAAACTTTTAGTTTGATATTCATGCTCTTACTTTTTGCACACATTTCATTTCTTAAGATGTTATTCTTGATTTTATCATTTCTTTCTGCCTCCTTCATACAGTCATGGCCCTTGTCTCTCCAACTACCTCCCTCCTCTCTAACACCTTCTACCTCCCCACCCATCCTACTCACCCTAAACACTCTCCCACTTCTCCATCAGGCTCCACTTCCCTTACCATACCCAATGTAAAATAATCACACATCATAGGCATGTGAATAGTTTTTGGCCCGAGTGCTCCCCCACGTTCCTCCCTTTATAGTGGTTCTAGGGCAGCCTGAACTTATTGAAAGATCCACTGATTCAATGTAGTTAAAACGTAAAAGAAATCCCTGTTAGGGATTATGGTTCCGGCGCTCACTAGTATTTGTATAAATAATTGATTAAACCCAAATAGAGAAAATGGGCCTGATCCAGACCTACGCTCGCAGGCGATCTAACGCTGATAGTAAGCATAAAATCGCCATAAAAAACATACTGCACATGTAAATAGTGACAACTTCCGGTCGTACCAAAGACCTTTTCATAGCAGCGATTTGGGCCTTTGTATTGTTTGCGTATTTTACGACGGGGCGTGTTTATAGTACGAGTTAGTACGTTTGCTGGAGTTAAGGAATGTAGGCGGGGGAGCCATTTAAATTGTACAGTATTGGTGTGCTTAGGCCGCTATGAACAGCGCGTCGCTACGAAAATACGTACGAACACATGGAAAAGTTAGGGTAGGGTTCGGCGGGCGTAATGAAAGGAAGGTAAGGGGAGTGTCGTGGGAGTGAAAGTTTTTACGCTGGAGTGAATGGGTGTTATAGAGTCAATATTGTTATGGTATTCCCTCGTTAAACGGAGTTAAATGTCTCCAAGGTGAATGCCTATGTTCGGCACTGTATTGTTCCAAATTCTGATAGTGTCCCACAGTTCAGGGGTTTATAATCCGCACAAATAATGAAGTGGGTAATGTCAGACTAGATATGCTCACAGTTGTGATGCTTACTTCTGCCGATCAGTCAGTTTGTGGTGTCCTCTGTGTGATGTTCCCGTCCTGCATGTGGTTCCTCCTCCCATTCTGGTTGCAGCGCATCTAGTGATCAGGCTACTGGAGATGTCTGTAGCTGTGTCCTTCTCCTCGTTCTCCTCTGTTGGTCTTGCTGTTGTTCTGCTGTGCCTCGCCTCAGGGAATGTCGGCGGTCACGGCTCACGGAGTGGGTTAGATCAAGAAGCGGAGAGAGGCCAATATAGTGCAGTAATTTATTAACACAGGAATGATTTAAAACAAATATACTCACAGAGGGGGCGGACATTTAATGCATGTCCAAACTGCGCATTAACAGTACAATGCTATTCAATGCAAGATATGATGTGAAAACCAACGCGTTTCATCAGTATACTCCGACTTCCTCAGGGTTGTTACACATGGGTACCCGTATCTGATTTAAAAAGCCCGCCCTCAGAATTCATTGGTTGGTGGCAGGGGCGGATTTCGAAAATAAAGTGGCCCTGGAAAAAAATCTGGAAGAGGCCTCCTGTGGGCGGGACCAAATAAACTCTGGGAGTGGCTAACCTGAAAGTAGGCGGGGCAAGCACAGTTATATTAGTCCCTTAGTCCCTGCCCTAAACTATAAATTGTTAAACATCCAACAGGCAGCAACCTGAGTATTTGTAGGTAAACTGTTAACTAGGTCTTGTATTGGAGGTAGTGAGAGTGTGGGATACCAGTGAGTGTATACCATATATGTGACACCACCTTTACTGGAGCATTGTGTGAGTTTATCCTTCTACTGTTTGTCTTTTCATCTACAAATTGAGTGTTTCTATATAGCACAGGGCTGTCTATGTTTTATGAGTGTATATGCTTTATGGTATTATGATTTAATTTAATAAAGAGATATCATATTGTAATAACTGGAGAAACTTTAATTTATTTTATTTGTGCACTACATTGTAATACATGCGGGGTATATTAGAAGTGATTAATGGTACACTGTATGATGCACATGTGAGGTATTTAGAGTATTCTGGGATTGGCATATATCGTAATTTATGTGTGGTATATTATGGGTCTGGGAATGACATTTATCAGTGGTTCCCAAAAGTGGTCCTCACAGCTCCCAAATGTGTTTTACAAATCTCTTTGCTGGAACACAGTTGTGTTCATTACTGACTGTTTAAAAGATCCACAGGTGGTATTATTACTGTCACACACACACAAATACACATAACTATTGTCACACATACACATACAAATACACATAACTATCTATCCACAAAATACATTCACATTCTCTTGATTCTCATATCCCTGTATCCCTTCTCTATCCCAGCCCCCTCTCTCTGCATTGCCTCTAATCTCCACCATCCCCATCTCTCTAGCACTCTAATTGGTACTGATTGACATTTCTGATCTACCTATGAACAGCATAGTATAGCTGCTCATAGGTGGATCACAGACGTCAATCAGTGACAATCCTGCTATTGCACACCACAATCCCTGCAGTATAGTGACGGCTGCCGCTACTGTTTCCATAAAGGCAGCCAGCGTTTCCAAATTAATAAAACAAAAAAGAAAAGGATAAATGTAATTTTTTTTTAAAAACACACACACGCAGTGCACTCCAAACACCCACACACAATGCACTAAATACACACAAAGTACTCCATACACACACACATATATACTCACATGCACAGTACACTCCATACATACACATACACACCTAGTGCAACCCAGATATACACTCACACACTGCATAAACACATACACTACAATGCACAGTACACTCCAAACATACACATACACACTAACACATTGCAACCCAGATATACACATACACTCACACACGCAAAGCACTGCATAAACACATACACTCACATGCACAGTACACTCCATACATACACACACAGTGCAACCTAGATATACATATACACTCACACGCGCAAAGCACTGCATAAACACATACACTCACATGCACAGTACACTTTATGCATACATATACACACAGTGCAATCCGGGTATACACACACACACACACACATACACAAAGCACTGCATAAACACATACACTCACATGCACAGTACACTCCATACATACACATACACACATTGCAACCCAGATATACACACACACACACACACACACACACACACATATACACACTTGTACCTGTTAGATCCTGCAGTTAGCAGCCCCGCAGAGTCAGGAAAGAAGGAATCCTCTTACAGTTACCAGGAGGCTGCCTCTGCCCCACTCAGCAAACAGGCAGTCTTGCAATTGGCTGCCTGTTGCTCTGTAACGGCTGGGACCACCCCCTGGCAACTGTAAGACGAGCTCTCCTATCCTGTCTCACGGCTGCAGCCTTCAGGTGCCAAACGTTCAGCAGCTGCTGTGTCTCCCTCAGTGGCCCAATTCAGATCCTATACTGCGGAGGCCTCTCAGGGGAAGTGTGTTACTGAGAGAGGCCTCTGCAGTACAGGACCTGCACTGAGCCAATGACCGGGACGCAGCAGCTCTGATCTGACAAATAAAAAATAAAAATGCTGTGCTGATGAGGCGGCCTCCGTGCGGCCTCATCAGGGTATCGGCCTACCGGGAAACTTCCCGGTAAGGCCTATTGCCAATCCACCCCTGGTTGGTGGTTTGACTAGTAAACAACTTGGTGTTGTATAACGAATTTTAGATTATAGATTACTCAACAAATAATAAAAATAAAAATAACATATAAAAATGGGAAAATGAAACACAAATCAATATATGTTTTTCACAGGTGGTGTTATCAATTCCTTCTCAGTCAGCGTTACAGTCTATGGGATCCTCACTGTGTTGTGTGTTTCAATAGTTCTCCTAAGTGCAATGAAAGTAACAATGTGTTACTTCCTTGAAGTTCAAATTATATAACCAGGTTGTTGGGAGATGTTTGAAACATTGTTGTGGCCATGTGTCATTTTCTACAGCCATAAAATACCCCTCATGGAGGGTATAAATATAAACTGTGTGCCATGCATGATACTAAGCAATCCTAACTTGTCATTCTGTTAGTGTTTCCAACATACATAGTTAGTGGATCATTCATGCAAGATTGTAGTGTTTTATCAAGTTATGTACATTTCCGTTTCTATTATTAATTTTCTGGTAAATTGCTTCCTAGTTGTTGCCTGACGAATCTCTATGGCTGAGGGATATATTTCTCATAGAGGTTTGTAGGTTTTCTATGGATTTAATGGGCTGATTGTTCGTATATCGGGCTTCAAGAGTAGTTATAAAAAGGATGCCAGCTCAAAATCAATGTTGAGCCCTTTAGGTTGCAGGGTCCCTAATTTGTAAATCCACTTGCTCTCTGTTTGTTTATGTGTTTTTTGAATATCTCCCCCCATCCAGTTATGATGTAGTCGATAATGTTCAGATAGGCTGTGTGTTTCCTTACCTCGGGTGATATTCCCTATATGCTCTCCTATCCTGACTCTCAGTTCCCTACATGTCCTGCCTATCTATTTCAGACCACAGGGGCAAGTAATCATGTATAATACGTTTTTTTGCGGCAGGTGATTTTATCTTTAATGCTGAAAATTCTTTTATTATCTGTGTCTGAGAACTTAGAAATGCTTCACATTGATTGCAGAAGTAGAATCCCTTTTAAACCCCCCCCCCCTTTCCCCACTAGCTCCCAGCTGTACGTGGTGTTTTGGTTCTAAGTGAGCTTGAGACCAGTTTTTGCTTAAGGTTTGGGGCTTTTTTGTATATAATTTGGGGTTTCTTTGGTAGGATCCCCTTAAATGTATAATTGTTTAACTGAATGTGCCAATATTTTTCTATGATCCTCCTAATCTGGGGAGCTGCGTTTGAGTATTGCGTGAGGAATGGGGGTTCAATTCCATTGTCCTCTTTTGTGCCCCCCTTGTATTCCAACAGATATTTTCTCTCTGTCTCCAAAATGTCTTTAAAGGCTTTTTCTACATGTTCTTTTTTGTACCGTTTGTCTAAAAAATCCTTCTCCAATTTTTTTCCCTTCATCTTTGAATATGACCTCATCTGTACAATTTCTCCTTAATCTTGTGAATTGTCCCTTTGGTATATTTGCTAGTCAGTTGTGACTGCTAGTGGCTAGAATAAAGCTGTTACAATCTGTTAAAACCAGCCATTACTCCAAACCTAAAAAACGCCCCTTTGAACCACCCACAGACACACTATATAGGAAACTAAACATGACATATCAACACTATATGAAGCTAGTAAATGAAGATGAACAACCCACACCTAAATTCTCTCCAAATTCATTGATAACTTTGGAGCCTGGCTCCCCCAATTTTTGTCTTCTAACCTTTCCACCCTTATGCTAGGTGACTCCAACATTCCCATTGATAACCCCTCAGACCCCAGCACCACAAAAATTCTTTCTCTTTCCTCCTCCCTTGTCCTATCACAGTGGACTTCAGCTGCCACCCACAATTTGGGCCACTCCCTTGACCTTGTATTCTCACACTCATGCTCCCTGTCTGACTTCTCCATCTCTCCGTTCCCCCTCTCTGATCATCATGTTATCTCTTTCTCCCTCTCTTCCTCTCCCTCTCCTTTTCCGTCACCCAAACGTATTCTTTCCAGTAAGAAACTCAATTCCCTTGATGTTGAGGCTTCCCTAGATTCCCTCCTCGCACCCATTTCTGCCATGTCCTGCCCCAATCTAGCCATTTCTCTCTACAACAATGCTCTCTCCTCCACCCTTGATGCTGCCTGCTCTCCCTCTGTTTCCCTTCACCGCAACAACCCTCAACCCTGGCACTCCCCACTCACTCTGTTCCTAAAGAAATGCTCCTGTACTGGAGGAAATCACATTCCCTTGCAGACTTTCTGCACTTCAGGTTCATACTTTCCTTTTTTAGTTCTGCCCTCGCCCTTGCCAAGCAATCCTTCTTTAAGTCCCTCATCCTTTCTCAATCATTGAACCCCCACCACCTCTTTGCCACCTTCAACTCTCTTTTCCCCCCCTCCTCCGCCCCTCCCTCTCTCCATATCTGCCGCTGACTTTGCCACCTTCTTTACTTCCAAGATTGACTCCATCAGGAGCTCAATTTCCTCTTCCATCACCTCTCCTCCACCTCAATCTCCACCCTCGCCACCCACCAATGTCTACCTTCATCCCTACCTCAACTGAAGGAATACACTTACTTCTTTTGTCATCCCCTTCGTCAACGTGCCCACTCAATCCCATCCCCTCTAATCTTCACCGGTCTCTCTCTCTCTCTCTTTCTATCTTTATCTCCACCTGCTCTCATCTTGCCCACCTCTTTAACTTATCCCTCTCCTCTGGTTTCTTCCCCTCCCCCTTTAAACATGCTCTTGTCTCCTCCATCCTTAAAAAACCTAACCTTGACCCTTCTTCACCCTCCAACTACTGACCCATCTCCCTGTTGCCATTTGCCTTCAAGTTGCTTGAACGGCTTGTTTGCAAGCGTCTAATCGGCTACCTAGCCGACAACTCCATCCCTCTACAATCAGGCTTTCACCCCCTGCACTCCACTGAAACTGCCCTGACTAAGGTCACAAATTATGTCCTTTCTGTCAAATGTAAGGGTCACTTCTCCCTTCTCATCCTCCTGGATCTTTCGGCAGCCTTTGACACTGTTGCCTCTCTGGCACAGTCCACTCCTGGTTCTCCTCCTATATCTCGGACCGCTCCTTCTCTGTCGTAACCCCTAGCTCCTCCTCCCCTACCACTCCTGTTCCCATTGGCGTGCCCCAGGGCTCAGTCCTTGGTCCCCTTCTGTTCTCACTCTACACCTTCTCTCTGGATGACCTCATCCGCTTCTTTGGCTTTAACTACCACCTCTATGCCGATGACACTCAAATCTATCTCTCCTCCCTTGACCTCTCCCCAGGACTTCTGTCAAAAGTGTCACATTTATAAAAGTACAGACAAAAGAATTTGCCAAGCTGAGTCTCTCTCAGGTGCACTCCAATCTCAAAACAGACCGAAGTACAATAATTAAAACATCATAATTTTTATTAATCAGTAGATAAAAAATTCACTAAACGACGAATATTCTTCCATATAGTTTAACCATAAATCCTTTAAACAGTAATGTAATTCATGGTGTTCCAAAAAATTGGATACACTTTACTGGAGCATACATCAAATAATTACTCAGCTCTTAAAGAGAACAGTGCAAGGTATATATCAATTATTACTTGAAAATTGTCAGTAATAAAAAAGCATATAGCAGAACACATATTCAATCAATGTTGACAATCCATGAATAGAATCAATTATGGCAAAGTAACCAAACGTTTTATAATTACAAATATCAACAATATATAATAAGTAACAGACATGGATTAAATTTATATTCAGCCTTAATGTTCATAGCTGTAGAGGCACTGTTGTGATCAATATGGGGTGGAAAAGATGTAAAGCAGCCGCCCCCTAACTAATCTGTCACAGAGGTCTGACCCTAGCCAAACAGCTAGCAGTCACACAGCCACACTTCCCCCGTTCCGGGTCTGTATCTGGCCCTGCACTGTTCTAACTAGCAAGGAGGAGACGAGGCTGTTCCATCAAGGTAGGTTAAACTTCATTTGGTCCCGATGTGCTGCGGGGTTCCAGGGCTTCCCTGATGCGCTTTTCATCAAGAGTCTTTGTCAAAGGGATGGTATACAGATGAGTAAGTCCCAGTGTTGCCAACTCTGAAACATAAAACAAGCAACCAAGACATTAAAAACAAGCCCAAAACAAGCCCAATCCAATACGAAAAAACCCAAAAACAAGCCCAACTATATATATATATATATATATATATATATATATATATACACACACATATATACACACACACACATCTATATCTATGTATACACACGTCAATAACCAAGATAAATATAATGCAATATTGGGTGCCATATTTCTATAAAGTAACTGTTGAAACAGTAGGTTGTCACAACAACCCAAGTCAGCACACAAGAAATCTATCTGATTCTATCTAGCTATCTAATTCTTTCTATCTATATCTGCAATACACAGTAAATGAATCCCTCTCCTCCTATCCTATTATTATATTAAGCTTCCCTCTACTCTAGCCCATACTATTCTATTGTATGCATTCACACCTCATTCACACATTATTTACAACCTATTAACCACTTATTACCTTCCCTCCCTCCCATTCACACCTTATATACTTTACCTAGCCTTTATCTTCTCCCCCGCTGCTCTGCCGACACCTGCAAACAAAAAAAAAACAAGCCCAAAAACCGCAACCTGCAGCCAGCAGCCAGCAAAAAAAAGTCGCGACTCAGGAAAAAAACAAGCCCAATTCCGCTTGTTATAAGCGGACTTGGCAACTATGGTAAGTCCCTTCAGTGTTTTTATGCATGGATTATCCAATCACAATGGTATTCATCAAGGCTCATCTGAGAAATTTAAAAACATAAGTTAAAGGTCTGTTTGGACATTTAAACATATCAGAGTCAAATTTATTAGCAGTCTTAAAGATACCACCAATAGTATGAAAATAGTGATTATATATAGATTTTAGTATAAAGAAAAGCTGTTTTATATCTATTTAGTAACTGGCATTATGCCAGAATTCTCAGACGGGATAGTTCAATCCATTGCAGGAGCATTAACAGCTCACCAGAAAATATCTCATTAATTATCATAAATTATGAAAAATGGATATGGATTTTAAATATAAAGCTACTATCCTGTCTTGAATGATTAAAAAATCAATAAGAAATATGAATAGCAAAATATAAGTAAAAGCAAAAAACAACTCCTATTTTGGAGGTGAACCAACAACCCCACAATATCCAAGACCAGCTCCTTACCACTGTACCACGACTGACACAACATACATATATATATATAAATGTCCCATCAGGGTACATATTTTTAGATATTAAAAGTGTCACATTTCCTCTTGGCCATCTCCTCCAGGATGTCCAGTCATTTTCTCAAGCTTAAGCTTATGGACAAATTGTAGTCTTTCCTCCTTCACATATCCTCTCTACCCCTACTATCTCTATTACTATTGGTGACTCCACCATCTCCTCCTCCACCCAAGCCTGTTGCCTGGGCGTCATCCTGGACTCCTCTCTTTCCTTCACCCACCACATCTGTGCCCTCTCACTGTCCTGCCGCTTTCATCTCCGCAACATTGCTCACATCAGACCCTTCTTAACAGCAGATGCCACTAAAACACTTATTCACTTTCTCATTATTTCCCGTATGAACATTTTTCTCTCTTGTCTCCCTCTGGTCCGACTTGCCCCCCTACAATCTATCCTAAATGCTGCAGCCACACTCATCTTCCTCTCCCAACGCACTGCCTCCACCTCCCCTTTCTGTCAATTTCTACACTGGCTTCCTGTCCCTTTGAGAATTCTCTTCAAGCACCAAGACTCTCTCCTCCACTGCTCCCTACCTCTCCTCCCTTATCTCCATCCACACTCCCTCCTGTCCCCTCCGCTCTGCTGGTGACCGTTGCCTCAACTCCTACCTGATAACTACCTCTCACTCACGCATTCAAGACTTCTCCCGGGCCACCCCTCTCCAGTGGAACAACCTTCCACATCCTATCAGGCAATCCAGCACTCTGCACTCCTTCAAACGCTCCCTTAAAACCCACTTCTTCAGGCTAGCCTAACCTTCCTCCACCTAAGCTTACCTGCCCTCCCCATCTTCATAACTGTGTCTCCTGTATAATTGCCCTCTCTCTCTTAGCTTGTTAGCTCTGATGACTAAGGTCCTCCTCCCTCCTGTCATCACCCCTCTACCTTGTCCTCATCACTTACCACCTTTTTTTCCTCTATTGTCTATCTTTGTCCTTATTCACCTGCTTCTACACACACATCCAGCATCTTTATTTTCCTTACATATTGTTCTGTTTTGTATTTTTGTTTGTTTTTTTTACTGTATTTTAATTTTGCTTTGTACATATATTGTATTCCTTATTCATATAATATGCCTCTATATACCCATTGTTCGTTATTGTATTGAATTGTATATGTAACTATTGTTTTTGCTATTGCCTCTGTACGGTGCTGCGGATCGGTGTCGCGCTTTATAAATAAACGGTAATAATAATAATAACACCCCAGTTGGTGAACAATACTCTCACCGAAATCGAGATATTTGGTCCGTATTAATACGGGACTTCTCCGGCTGATCAGGCCGGGCAGTCTGACTGTGTGGTGGAATAACAACATGCCGACTCGTGTTGTGCTCCGTCCAGGGCCTCCATCAGAAATTGTGGGGCCCGGGACTGACAAAATATGCATCCGAATGGATCTGCTATTCCTTAGAACCCTGATTATATGAGTTGAGCTCCTTTGCACCTAAATACTTACATCTTTGCTGCTTCTCACTTTTCCTTCTTTCTTCCTTTCTTTAGGCGTACACAAAATTGTATTAATATGCCCCCATACACACACACACACACACACACACATTTTTCTACATATACACACACACACACACACACACACACATAAATATAGATATATCAAATATTTAGATATATAACTACACACATAAATATAGTTGCATGCATGCATTAGATTCATAGACATACACACATGCATCACACAAACACACATAACATACATAATAGAACACACACACACATAACATAACATGCATGCATAATATCACACAAACACACATAACATACATAATAGAACACAAACACTACATACATTCATTATATTACACATGCACACACACACCATGCTTATCACACACACCATGCATGCATAATATCACACACACACACACACACCGTCCATGCATAATATCATACACACACATACACCATGCATGCATGCTACATTCATTATATTACACATGCACACACACACCATGCTTATCACACACACCATGCATGCATAATATCACACACCATGCATAATATCACACATACCATGCATGCATAATATCACACAATGCATAATAATCACACACCATGCATGCATGCATAACACACACACTTACTTTTTAGCAGAGCTGTGCACACAATACTTACACATACACACACACTTTTTAGCAGAGCTGTGCACACTGCAGACACTATGGTGGACTGGAAGGAGGAAATGGAAGAAGTGGGGGCGGTGCATAGCTGCAGCAGCCAATGAGGGAGTAGCACAATGATCTCAGCTACTCCCTGATTGGTCAACCTGTCAAGCACTGTGGAAATCTTTGAGAATCTCTCTGCGGAGCAGCAGGAGATTCATCAGCTGAAAGTGTCACTGCGTTCATCCTTTCCCAGGCAGTGGCACCGCTTGCACCACCCTAGTTACGGCCCTGGTGTCCTGGGCAGGACAGAGAGGAAGACTGGGGCTCTCTGTCCGGGCCCGGGACACTAGGTTCGGCTGTCCCCCTCTGATGGCGGCCCTGCCTTCGTCTACCAGTTTGGTATGGGCTGAGTGTCTGCTCTCCCACGTTCTAAGCAGCTCCACACTCTCTGCTCAATACAGAAGATTTCCTCTCACTGTCTGTGACAGTTCAGCTGCCAAAAGCTACTAATCCTCAACAGATGTAGTTCGGATATGCACAGGTATAAATTCTCTACACCAAAGTCTCCACACCGCTAACGTGTTTTGTCTGGTTATATATACAGAAGATTTCCTCTCACTGTCTGTGACAGTTCAGCTGCCAAAAGCTACTAATCCTCAACAGATGTAGTTCGGATATGCACAGGTATAAATTCTCTACACCAAAGTCTCCACACCGCTGACGTGTTTTGTCTGGTTATATA
>WWET01001865.1:239384-250641 GCA_011038615.1 Limnodynastes dumerilii | reverse complement strand
ACACCTGATCCTACTGCATGCCTGCCGGAAGTGACCAATTCTGAAACCCTAAAAGCTCTGAAGAAAACAAGGACAAAAGCTATTCTAAAAAGATTAACTACCCAGGGACTAAAAGCTACATTTTGAACATAATCCATAATTTGTTTTAAAATATGAATATCACCTGCCTCTTGTCCTCTGTTCTAACTCCCAACCTAGCCCATCCTTTAAGAATTTGTGAAATGAGGAACTTGTAAAAACAAAACTACCCCTAAGCTTAAGAAAAAATGCTATAGCTGCTAAAAGGATGACATGGCCGCCTTAGTTTTTCCCTGCCTATGACACATCTAATTCCAATCAAGTAGCAAACCACGAACAGACTTACCTGAAACAGTCTTAGCAGTCTTATATTCCACCCACTGAGCCCACGCCCGACGGTATGCTTTCAAGGTGGCCGGAGCCAGGGAGCCCGTCGCCAACGCTTCTAGACCGGAAGCACAATCTGCCAAAGATAATACGGGCATGAAAGTCCTTCCGGCAAGGCACTTGGCACCAACTCCCTAACCTTGGGCCAGTTGAACCCCAACAAAGCGTCTGCAATATTATTGGATACCCCGGAAACATGTCTCGCCTTAAAAGTAATATTAAACTCTCAACATTTCAGAACCAGATATCGAAGAAGTCTAATAGCAGGCTTATTGCTTGAACCATTCCCAAGTTGTCGCACCAAAATACAATACTCTTATCTTGAGGAGAATGAACCCAAAGCTCAATGGATACGACAATTGGGAAAAGCTAAAGAACAAGCAGATTAACTGTGATACCTGCCTCAAAACTATGATTTTGGCCATGGTGCTGCGCACCAACCCCTTGAAAATATGCGCCAAAATCTGTGGCACCTGCAGCGTCCGTAAATAGTTTCAACTCTGCATTTGAGGACACTGCTACATGCCATATGCGTACACCATTAAATGAATTCAAAAATTTTATCCAAACACCCATGTCATCCCGCAGGGCCGCAGACAACTGCACAAAATGATGAGGAAGCTTAAAGCCCGATGTAGTCATTTCTAGACGCCTGCAAAAAATTTTACCCATAGGGATCACCCTGCAGGCAAAATTTAATAAACCAAAAACCAATTAAACTTTTTTTTAAAAAGCCCAAAGCAAACCGCACAATTCTTCTAACTGAGTTTTGAGCTTGGAAACTTTATCCAAAGGTCAATCTCGATTCCCAAATAGGACAAACAAATGGTGACCCCTCCATTTTTTTTTCCATGACCGGAACGCTGAAATGCCAAAAAAGGGCTTTTGCAGAAAAAAACACCCTGGAACGCGTGTCAGAATCTATTGGACTGACAAAAAGAAATAATGTGCAATGAATTGATGTTTAGCACCAATCTGTAAACACCAATGTAAAAACGAACTAAATTTTTTTAAAAAGGCACAAGAGATAGAGCAGCCCACAGGCAAGCATCTGTCCACAAAAAAACCCACAGGCAGACAAAAACCCATGAAAACAAAAGAGTCGGGATGCTGCGGAAGTAGCCTGAAAGCCGACTCAATGTCTAATTTAGTCGTTAAGGCTCCTTGGCCACAAGACCGCACCAACTCCAATGCCTGATCAAAAGTTGATAAGACACCGAACAAGCCTCAGCATCATTTGCATTGTTAACGGACAAACCCGCAAGATAAGAAAGGTACTGGATAAGCCGAAACACGCCGGGCATTTTCTTCGGCACCACCCCCACAGGAGAAATTACTAAACCCGGAATTGGCGGTACCGGGAAAGGCCCAGACATCGTATCTAACTCAACTTCTCCATAATAATCTGAGGAAGCTGAATGGCGGATTTTAAATTCCTATAACAATTTGTATTAACAGTGCCGGAATCCGCAAACCACAAAAAAGTAAAACCACTATAGAACAACTTAGCATATTTCTGATTAACATATATCTCCAATCATTTAACCATCGCCTCTACCCAAACCGGCAAAGAAGCCTTAGGTAGACTAGCGATTTGAAGCAGGGGCTTGGGGCTTGGGGCCTGTGTTAGCTGGCGTTCTGCAATCTTTTGCTGCATGGGAACCTCCACATGTGGTGCACAGATGTTTAAATCTACAGTTAATTCCTCTGGTACACTTTGAATTGTTGAATGCAAAGCACTTACCCTTCGCTGCAACAAAAGGAGAGGGTCGTGACTGAGAACCTGCCTTACGAAAGAAGTCCTGAGTCTGTTTTGCATTCGTAATGCATAGCCAAATTCCCACATCATTATCAAAAGTCAATATTTTTAACCCTTCTTGACTTTTCCTGAATCTCAACTCCCCGAACATTGGCGTAGAGATCATGAATTAAGTGTAGATACCTCAAAATCCCCATGTACTCTGTGGGCCTGGTCTCCAGGTAACACGATGCAAAAGGAGAATATCCCAGCGACCAATTAAAAAGGGACCTATACGCATCCTCTCCAATTCCCCCCTTTGTCTTAGCAGCCATAAGCCCTTCCTTTCCTGTCTGCATTATCATAAATATGACAACAAAACGGCCATGAATAATTCGCTCTCTAGTCGAATCGTGGATTCGACTAGAGGAATTTGTTCCCTGTAGTTTTAGCCTGCAAAGTTTTCTTAAGCAATTTTAAAACTTTGGCCGGACGTATTTGAGATGCTGATGAATCAATACTAGAAATAACACTACCTTCTGAACCCCCCTCACCTTTAGAAGCAATTAAATCAGCTGGCTCACCTTGTTGGCCGACACTGCCTGACCTGGAAGGAACATGTTGGGCAGCAGGATCCGTCCCGCATGATGTGCCTTCCCCAGGTTCCATTTCAATGACGTTCATTTCTTAATCATCAGGATTAACCACTGCAGGAACCCCTAGAGACAAAATCCACATCTGCAAAAGGAACAGTGTTAGTCGCTGCATTTGGATGCTGTACTCCATCTATTCCTCTCTTCCGACCACTATTTCCAGGAGCCACCTGCTGCACTACCCCAGATTACATTCCAGCTAAAACCACAGGGGCTAATGTATACTGCCATGGGACCAAGCTCGGATGACCCGAAAATTGAAACTGCCCAGAGGAGCCTGGCAAAACACCAAATGGACAGTGCAGACCCAAACCAGTGGAGACCGGCCGAGGAAGCTGATTCCCAGCTACAGGTATATCTGGTATAAATTCCCCACTATCAACAGATTCATCCCCAAAATCCTGAAAATCATCACCTGTCCCTGTAAAACCATCCTCCCCTAGGGCCTCATCCACCTGACTAACAGAAGATTCTTTAAGTAAAGTCACCAGCCTATCCGAGACAAAACCTGCCCCCCTGGACCAACATGTCTACTACCACTAGCCACAGAACTGCCCCCAAGATTCCCCCTTCTTGACGTGGAAACTCTTGCTACAAGCCTCCCAAAACGCTGCCTAATACTGCCAATACCCCTCCTACCTGTGGAAGGAGGAACTTGACCGTCCTTCTGGCCATCCACCTCCAGTGCACTGGCTGATCTTGCCCCCGATGCAGCTCTCCTTACTCTATGGCCGGCAGCTACATTCCGATCCGGCTTCCGGCCTGTCCACTGCGCGAGAGCCGCCATAACAGGCGCCATGACAGACGGCCCCACCTCCGGCGCACGCCCAGTGACGTTGGCATCACCAGAAGTCCCGCGCATGCGTGCACTCTCCTCGCACCGCACAGGAGTGGCGTGTGCACCAATCAACCCGCCAACGCCGCCCGAGACCTCAAACCGGGAACCGGAGCGGTACAAATCTCGACGAACAGGGCGAGACATGATAAGTAATGTGAAATAATAGAAAGGGGAAAAAAGGGATAAAGGATGGGAAAGGGTGAAAAAACAAAAACTAAATTTAAATAAAACACAGAAAATCTATAAAAAATATTTAAGACAAGAAACAAAATCAACTGAAAAACACAAGTATGCAAAAGAAAATTATAAGAGACAATAAGGTAATCTGACAGGAAAAGAACAGGCAGAAGAATGCACAATCAAATGAATCACACAATCCACTACCTAATATCAAAGGAACCAAAAATTACTCTAAAACTACCATACAATAAGCCTCAACAATTTGAAAATACAAGGATTATGCTACTTAGCCATCGACAATTTTCAAAGAGGAAGAGAGCCACACCCAACAGTCCAATAAATCATAAAAGTCACTTGACTCAATTCCTCGCCCATCCCCATAGACCAATCAGAAACCTACCCCTATTTACATAAATCTAGTAGCATCCATACACTAATTGACTGCAGTATGTCAGGGCCCAATTGGTCACTTATGCCACTTCGCACATAAACAGTGCTCAGTTTTCCTTATTGCTAAAGTGTTTGGTTTGTTAAACTATGCATGACGTTAATGAAAAACAACATGAGGGTGGGTAGATGGCAAAAGGATAATTCCATCTTGCACCACCTTTGATTATAGGCTTTGCCCTCCTTGCTGTATTAGCAACTATTACTAGCCTGTTACTCAATCTCCAATCCCTTGTCACAGTCTAAGGCCTCAAACGTCCAGGTTGATAATCAATTCTTCTAATATGATAGAAAATCCCAGTGGATATTCACACCCATCAAATGATCAATGAGTCATACAGGGATTCACAAGACTTTTTTATGTGTTTTTTTCTGTGTTAGTCTTTATCTTGCTTTCACTAGCTTACTATAATTACTTTTACTATTTCTATTAGTCTTTATTTTATATGTAATTATTCTGCTTAAATTTTTTTTTCATTTGGAAAAAAAACACATGACACAGGACTTAAACCTAGGATCGAGCATGGTTACTAAAATATAGTCACCTGATTCCAAGATGCTTCTAACCCTTGTGTCCTGACAAAGCAAACAAAGAACTTGAACTACAAGTCCAACATACTTATCATATTCACTTACTTTCTTCTCCTGCTTCAGTATCTCTGGCTTTGTCTGCATCATCTTATTTAAGGGGCAAAATCTGAACTCTCTTCATGGGTTACAATTTCAAACATTTTCAGCATCTTGCATAAGACTGAGATTATTCTCCAGTGGGCTATCATTTCTCTTATTTCTCTTCATACTTTGTGCAGAGATTTTATGAAGGGTGGATAAAAAGTTTTGTATTGCCCATTCTTATCCCTTCTTCTTCCTACACATGGACAATTGCTATTAGTACATGTTAAAGGAGAAATATCAGTGGCAGTTCCAGCACTAGCAATAGGAAGCTCCTATTCTGTATACTGCTCCATTATGGATTTAATTTTTTAACACAAAAAAGAACAAATTTGAAAGACCCTATGCAGATTGCTACAGACAGATGTGTGTGTGAGACAAAGGGCTGGTGCTAGCATGTCTGGTGCCCCAATGCAAAAAATAAATTTGCGTCCTTCTCCTGTCATGTGTCTCCAGCACCCCCAGTACTCCCATCATGTGTCTCCAGCCTCCCCCCCAGTACTTTTATCATGTGCCACCTGACTCCCCTCCCAGTATCCCCATCTTGTGCCTGCAGCCCCCCCCAGTATTCCCATCATATACCACCAGCCCCCCAGTACTACCATCATGTGCCACCAGCCCTCCTAGTATTACCATAATGGGACACCAGCCCCCAATTGTTTTTATACTTACCTGGAGTCTTCCTCCGCGGCGCTCTTCTCCTCCGGCAGGCAGATCATACAGGAAGTTCCTGTATGAGCGCCTAAGGCAGTTCATGAGAGTAGCTGCCAGGGCAGCTCATGCAGGAAACTCCTGTATGAGCTGCCTGCCGTTCTCCAAAGTGCCGCATTTGACACCTATGGCAGCGAGGGATAGCAAGGGATAGCGAGGGATAGCAGGTGGAGGAGAGCGCCTCTCTGGCTTGGCGCCCTCCTTCCACACTTACCGGGTTCCGCTGGCCCTGGTGAGACAGCATGTGACACTACCAGTGACTGTGAAAATTTCTGATTTCAAGCAAAATAATCATTAAATAGAATAGAGCCACCTACAAACACCCAATATTAATGTAACACATTCTAAATATCACATGTGACAGGGGTCACTATTAGTGACTGGCTAGGGAATATTCTGTTTTCAAACAAATATTAATCAAATTATTACAAAAAAATGATGATATGCCTTGTACAAGTGTTATGTACACTGACTATACACAGTGATATTAATCTAACAATATACATATATACTCACAACTAATATACTCTCTATAAACTAGGCAAATATTTGGCTTGCGGTAATAGATCAAAGTATAAATAGAAACCTTTACTCCTCTATGAAGTATATTTACATACCAAGTTTTTAATTCTGCTGAAACTTTTCAATGTTATGTGTATTTGAATATATATTGTTTACCATATATATAATTTTCATCTTCAAATAATATCTATGTATTTTCAATGAATCATCCAATATTAATATGTTATGTTCCCCCTTGCAATGTCTAATTGGCTACCATCTGCAATTATATTTGTGTAATCCCTACCCATATCTATGTATATCTATATTCGCTCTATATTGCACTATAACCATTTCCATCTCCCCTGTTTTCCTATATTTTATTAGTTTTTTCATAGTACTTGCCTGTATTCTAAAATATTTTGGCTGTTATTTGTGCATCACAAGAATAATTAGGCATGTTTAGGGACTATAGACCACACTGTTCACACTTATAAATGAACTAAACCTATATCAAGATTCCAGGCTTGAAAGAATTAATAGACACCTGGCTTTAATCTGGCACATGCATAAATAGGAAGCCAGTGCTACACACTCCTCCTGCCTCCTGATAAAACTACTATTGTAGTGAAACTAGTTGAGGCTGTCTTCAGTTATACCCCTGCATCTACCAACTTTAGAGCTCCTGCTGCCTGCTATTCCTATATATCTGTAACCAACTCCACAGCATTTTGTGCTTAAGAACTGTAATGTCTACTGCTGCACTAATCTGGCTGTCTGATTGATAACCCCCGCTGTGGGGAACCCTCCGGAGGGATCCACTTCCAGTGTCCTAAGTACCTTACTACATGGTATGCTTACTCCATCTCCAGTGAACGCCGACGACTATACTGAGCGGTTAGCGGTGGTGCTGCTGGAAACCACCTGCGCGCCCTTTGATATAAAGGACACTGTCCGCCCTGCCAGCCGTTTTGTACCAAGTAAGATCAGCAGTTGCTCATTAATATATGAAGCTGTCTATGGATATCTAAGTAAAGGACTTCTGAGGGTGAGAAAAATTTGCATTTTATCTCCTGCATATATCCCACAGAATAATGCTGTACAATTATACCAACTAAAACTGCCTACTTTAAGTAAGCTACATATTACTGAGAACCATATTTTCTATTCAGCTACTCATATTTGTATCTTGCATATGCTCTATTTATGGTAATGATTATCCACTCAAACTCAGTGATTGCAACAATAGATTCCATCCTTTCCTATTTGTGCCAAAGTAGCTTCATTAACAACAAACTTGTTGGTTCTCCTGTGAATTCTGTGGAATACCGCCTGTTTCTGGACTTTACATCTAAGTTAAAGATGCCTTCCTCTATGTAATTGCAAACATAGCCCTCAGGAACCTATACATCTATATAAAGCAGAGTTCTGTTTTGGTTCTTTGGACCTGATCCAGACCTACGCCGATGCGCTGTGCTTACTAAAGCACAGCGTATCGGCGTTCATTTTGACCAACACTCCCGATGCGCTGTGCTTACTAAAGCACAGCATATCGGCGTTCACTTTCCCCGACACTTCCCCTGTGCGGGCGTATGGCCTCTTCCTTACGCCGGCTGAAGACTACCCTAACTTCAGCCGGCATAAGGAAGGGGCCATACGCTCACACAGGAGTGTATGGCCGCTTAGCCCGCCCTCCCACCCTCATTTAACTAGCTCCCCCCGTCCACCTACACTAACCTGAACGTAGGGAGACTGGGGGGCGTCCCTTCCATCATCCCTATGGCGCTTCTACGGACGCCCGATCCACGATCGGGCGTTGCCGTAGCGACGTCGGGCAGATCGGCTTTTCAGCCTAGCGACGGCGGGCGTAGGTCTGGATCATGGCCTTTGACTCTATTTAAGCTGCCTGATCAACAGCTATCTAAACCATTAATTATATGCAGTGGTTAACCTTCTATTTTTACTTCTGTCATCTTAATGATATCATAATATTTTTTATTTTCTTTTTTATTGTGATAATAAAAATATAGACTCCTGAAGAGTTTCTTATCCTTTTTTTTTTATTCACTTTTTGGGGAACTCATCCCCCTTCTTGAAGCAGCTAAGGAGCTTATATATTCTTACTTTATTTAATTTACACCATAAAGTTGTTAGCGCTCCTATTGTTTATATAATTTTTATCTTGCTATATGGTTGCAAATTTTTAGGTGAGACCAGGTATGTTAAAAATAAATTAAGAACAGTGGCAGGATGGGTTGGGCCGCTCCTCTGTGAATGATGTGCCTTTACAGCTAAAGCAGCATCATTCATATATGTATTGAAAGAGTGAATGATGTGGAGGTGATCCTTGCACAGCACCACGGAGGAGGAAGAAGGAGAAAGAGAAACATAGCCAGGTCCGGCGCAGGTCAGCACCAGGCTGAAGAACCGCTGACCACCCGCTGCAGTGCATGTCTGACAGGAGGTCCATGCTATCAGCCGCCGCTGTAGTTACACAGAGCAGCTGCTCTGTGTTCTGCCCAGGGGCTTATCTAGAACTTCCTGCATGCAAAAGATACCAGCATGAAGGGGGATACTGGGAGGCTGGTGACATGATGGGAGATATTGGGGGGGACTGATGAAATGATATGGGATACTTGGGGGGGGTGGGAGCTGATATGATGAGGGAAACTGGGAGCTTACAGAGACATGATGGTGGATACTGGGGGGGTTGGAGATATGATGGAGGCTACTGGGGGGTTTGGAGAGACATGATGGGGAATACTGGGAGCTGGGGAGATATGATGGGGACTACTGGGAGCCTGGAGATGCATAAAAAAAAAAACATGATGTGTATATATAATCTGTATTGTGTGGTGGATTATAGGATAAAGTGGGAATTGTATAGTGGAGACTAGAACACTCTGTATTGTATAGTGTTGACTGATTTACTTTATTTTATTGTGGCTACAAGATTGTGTTTTATGACGCTTACTATAATCTAGGATGGTAACTGTTGTTAAATTGTTAAACAGAAGGTTTAAGGTTTGCTGGGGGACGACGAACAACTTAGCAGCGGCCCTGAACATAGCAAAGGTAAGTAAGTGAAGGGTAAACGTTTGGAAATGGGGTCAGTAATAAAGGCTGGACACCTATAAATGGGGCTGTAATAAAGCTGGAAATATATATAGGACTGTAATAAAGCTGGACACATATAAACATAAGGGAAATAATAAAGGCTGGACATATAGATATTTTTGCACCAAGCACATTGGCCCAGATCCAGAACGATTCTGTGCGAATTTACACCTAGCGGACACGTAAAATTCGAAATTTTGTATGTACTGCGCATGCGCAAGACAGATTATACGCTACGTAACATAACTCCGAGCGTATGGGCATTCACGTATCAGTGTAAATCCGTACGTGGGGGCGTGCAAATTTTACGTGAGCCAAAAGTACGCCTAAATTACGGTATGTAGGCGGGGGTTTGCATTTAAATTGTACAGTATGGGCCTGCTTAGCTGCGTAAGTCCACGTTGCCTATACGTAAGTGTGTGGACGAGTGCGGTTACGCTGTCAAAAGTTAGGTAGGGTTTGAAAAGCGGAAATCGGTCAAAGTATGTACATTCAAGGTGTGTGCCTAGAGGAGTGTATAGAAGGCACGCACGCATAAATACGCTACGCTAGTAAACTGATTGCAAGCGTAGTTCAGGATCTCCCATTAATGTAGGGGTATTAATGAATTAATAGGTTGCACTTTATATTTATGGTTAAATAGATTTACTCAGAATATTATGTACAAAATATTATACACACTTTAATTTAATATATCAGAGTACTGCATCATTTTTCAGTTAAATTTAGCATCCATCTTAATTTACTGTTAATGTTTAATAGGTGAAATAGGGATACACTATGCACTTTAATATAATAAAGTAAAATAATATCTCTTCTCATTCGGTTTACTAATGCTTTCCCCTGAGGACGGTGCACACCGCACCGAAACAGCTGTCGGGACTCTGCTGATGCTGTGCAAGTAAGATTGTTCCTTTTTTCAGGATACAGGAGTTCTTTATTTACAGGATTATCTTGCCTTATTTTGACTGCCTTCTACCTCCTGTTCCAGTTTACTTGGTTGTTACCATTGGAACTTTATTTACTTTGCCTCAGCCTACAGCCTCTTTTTTTACACTGGGATTCACCTTTATTTGTCGGGACTCTCACTTGTTTCTCATTATTATTTTTTCCACCTTCACATCACGGACTTTGCAACTTTGTTGCTCACCCTACAGACACTTTTACCACGTTGTTATTATTGTTTTATTTTTTCTTTATTTAGTTACCGTGTGCCACGGGCGTCTTTATTGCACATGAATAAAGACCAATTTTTTTGATACCTTGTTGCTTTTCTTTGCTATACTTACCTGTGCTGGCTATGGATCCTTCACTGTAAGACCATTTGCTATATTATTACCCTACTGCCGTGCACAAACCTACCTTCTCTTCTACTACTTGGAGTGCGGATTCTTCTGTTTCCCCCCACCGGGGAAGAGTTTCGTTTATATATATATATATATATATATCTATATCGAACCATGTATAAGAACAGGTAAAGTCAGCACTCCATAGTCTGATAGCAAAAACACATCATGAAAAAAGCACCATTATGAGGAAAAACAATGTATAAAAAGAAAGCCACACTCGCCAAATGCCCAAAAAATGTCCAACATATAACATGGGAACCACATAATTTCAATATTGTAGTAATGATCTATTTTATACTCAGCGGTAAGTCATGGTGCTACGCTCTGGTACTGCCTGCCACCCCTTGACAAAGGCTATGAGCCGAAACGGACGTCGGGGACTTTATCTTAATTTCTGTGACACCACCATGACTTACCACTGAGTATCAAATGGATCATTACTACAATATTGTAATTATGTGGTTCTCATGTTATATGTTGGACATTTTTTGGGCATTTGGCGAGTGTGGCTTCCTTTTTATACATTGTTTTTCCTCATAATGGTGCTTTTTTCATGGTGCTTTTTCTATGGTGCTATTTTTCTACAGTAAATGATGTGTTTTTTCTATGAGACTATGGTGTGCTGACTTTACCTGTTCTTATACAT
>WWET01001865.1:198171-221184 GCA_011038615.1 Limnodynastes dumerilii | reverse complement strand
TCTACACAATGTATTAGCATGTGGCTGTTTTCAACCTTTTTATTATTTTGAAACATGTTCTTCTTTCTGTAGACAAAAGTAACTTTTGGAGAATTAAATGAAAAAATTACTTGTTTACATTTTTTAAAAGTATCAAAACATATTTAGAAAGCCTATTATTTATTTTGGTTGAGATAAATCACTTTTCTACTTAATAGAAGCTCTCACAGGTCATTCTTAAAAAGAAAGAAAATATATTTACATATGTAGCCATTTTTTGCTTGCTGCACAACATATGAAAATGGTGTGTAACCAGTTTAAGACTTCAACCTTTCACTGGATAATTGGGTTGATTAGGATTGGCACTGGGCAATCGAGTGATAGAACCGATTACTGCATAGTGTATGTACTATATAATGTCTCTGATGATTAGAATGTTGTCACTGGTGACACTGCATTGTGGTAGCCAGCAATGAACATAAAACATACTATAAACATAAAATATTTGGTTTCGAGTGAAAGTAAGAATCACTATATAAAGTGTACTCCTATTGTGTGCCTTCCATCAGAGAGCTAGAACTACAGTATATTTCAATAAACCAACGTGTTAATTACACTGGTCAATAAAATCTTTATTACTTCTTGTCAAAAGAGTTCATATAGGTGCATTACATAGTGGTTTCTGCGCTGAATTCAAATAAGTGTTTTAGAATGACATAGGCATTTTATACCATTAACACAAATAAAATGTTGTTTCATAGAATTATCTGCTGTGATTTGCCTCAGAAACATCCTTTATAGGTGTCCATCAGTAGTCAGACAGAATGCTTGGACTCTCCACTTGCCTTGAAATTGGTTTTCAATTAGGAAAATGTCCTGCTGGAACCATTCGCCATGTTTATTGTTGACTGCTCCAAGACTGGCTATGAAGAAGTCTGGGTGTGAGTCCAAGAAGTGGACTTTCATAGACATGTTACACCCTATTATCTTGTAAGATTTTAAGAAATTGTCCACCATCTCTTTGTAATTGTCTGTCTTATGGTTCCCTAAGAAGTTCTAGTATTTGAGAGCCTCTCATGCAGATCTTTCAGCAGGTTTAAGCACACCATTGAAGCTCCAATCAAGTAACAGTTCTCTTATTTGTGGACCTAAAAAGATCCCGTCTTTGAGCTTTGTCTCATTGATCAATGGAATTTCTTTCTTAAGTCTGCGAATGCAAGCCTGCTCTGACCCAGTGCTTAGAAAAAGTTCTAAGATAGATGTCAATTCTCTGTTTTGAATTTTGTGTCCAAGTGCTTCGATAACAGACTTAACATCATGGCAATAATATAAACACAAAAGGGACCACAGCGCTGTTATTTATGATAATCAATATATAAAATATAGCAGTTCACCAATTTTGAAAAAATAACCTTAGAACCGAGCAGAGGTATAAAAAGGCAGTTTAATAAAGTAAAAAATAAAATATTGTAAACATATAACACATAACGCAAGAACAATACAGTATTGAATGTGCACAGTCTGGAAAGAATAAAGGCCAATCACTATATAGAGTGGGGCGTGGTTAATTCTGCAGTTCAGTAATATAAGGGTAAACAAATGACGGCAGTATCCCTCAGTGAATTCACATGGGTCAGGGTGATGGTCAGAAATGATGAACTCCCAAAAGCACTGCTGGTGATAGTAGTTCACAGGGCAGATGTCAAATGAAGGGAATAAACCCCTCCTGGATAACTTTTATGGATGTTTGCCACAGAAAAGTTATCCAGGAGGGGTTTATTCCCTTCATTTGACATCTGCCCTGTGAACTACTATCACCAGCAGTGCTTTTGGGAGTTCATCATTTCTGACCATCACCCTGACCCATGTGAATTCACTGAGGGATACTGCCGTCATTTGTTTACCCTTATATTACTGAACTGCAGAATTAACCACGTCCCACTCTATATAGTGATTGGCTTTTATTCTTTCCAGACTGTGCACATTCAATACTGTATTGTTCTTTTGTTATGTGTTATATGTTTACAATATTTTATTTTTTACTCTATTAAATTGCCTTTTTATACCTCTGCTCGGTTCTAAGGTTATTTCAAAATTGGTGAACTGCTATACTTTACTTTTTTTGTATTGACTATTGTAAAACAACAGCGCTGTTGTCCCCTTTTGTGTTTATACAGAAGAATGGTGGCCCCAATATATTGGAATATGTTCAACTATACCAATAAAAATTGATGATGTAGAGATTGTGGTTATGCTAGATGCTGGTTCATTGATAACAACTATGCAAATGTCTGTTTCGATAAATATTGGAAAAGAAAACAGCTACTTAACCCACCTCCTGCATGGTTACAATTGATTGCCAGCAATGGATTAAGAATTTCCTGTGTAGGATATTGGAAAACAGACATGCAAATTGGAAATACTTCTTTACCCATGCAGGGGTGTTTGATCACTAAGGGGTATATTTACAAAGGTTGATTTTGCTAAACTGCCGGGACTTTGCAGGCGATTATGTAATCGCCATATTCACTAAAGGCAAAGTCCCGGGACTTTAGTCTTTAGCAAAATCAACCCGGCAAACATCGCTGGACAGAAATCGTCCAGATGTTTGCCATTAAAAAAATACAGATTGCCATATTCACTAAAGGCGATTTGTCTAAATCGCCTTCAGATCGTCGGCAAATTGTTCAAAAATCGCCATTTGTGTGGGGCGCTTTCAATAAAAGCACCCCACACCATACCTGAAATACATATGTCAGTATATCTCTGGAATGCTTAGCATGGCTGCGCTGATAGAACTACAAGGCTCCGCATTGATTTGTCTAAATTGCCTTGAGATCGTCTGCAAATTGTTGAAAAATAAATCGCCTTCTGTGTGGGGGGCTTTCAATAAAAATGCCCCACACTGTACCTGAAAAACACATGCAAATATTTTATAGAAAATATGACGTCATTTACATTAGGGGGCTATAGTGAGCTCTCTAGTGTTTATGACATCATCATTACTATAAAAGGCTGCCCTCTTTTTCCGAATGGTCATTAGTAGCGGCGGCCATGAAAAGGAAAGAGTCTGTCGCTGTGGCAAGTAACAGAAGAGGCCGAAGAACAGAACGAAGGACCGGATCAGCATCTTCAATCAACAGGACAAGATTCTTCAAGCAACTGGAGAAGATGACCTGCAAAGAAGAAAGAAACTCCAAGCAAATCGTCTTAAGAATGATGACTGAAAATGTTTTATTTCACTTATGCAACACACAGTACATTACAACACATTTAGTACAAAAAACGGTAGCCCCCGGGGTTATTTTTATGGAGTAGGGGGCGATATAATCCATTGTAAATGTTTTTTTAATGCACACATGTATGTCAATGTATTTATGTATGTTTTTTTTTCAGTGTAATTTTTTTTTTTGGGCACCAGAGACAGCACAGCATGTTAAGAACATGCTGATGCTGATATTACAGCAATGCTGAGCCTTGTAGTTCTATCAGTGCAGTTATGCTAAGTATTCCAGACATGCTGCACTTCTGTTTGTTTGTTTTGGGTTTTTTTTAAACATAAAGTGACAGCGATTTTTCAAGGGAAAATCACTGTGCTTTTCCATAGAAAAGTACAGCAATTTAGCCCTTGAAAAATCGATGCATCTCGACGGAGATTTAAAATTGCGGCAAAAAATTGACGCTTAGTAAATACCACGATTTTTGAAAAAAATCACTGTCAAATTGCGGTGAGATCCGACAATTTATTGATGCAAGCAAACAGGGACTAGGAGCTATTCTTGCTCAGGTTCAGGATGGAGAGGAGCGAGTGATAGCATATGCTAGTCGAAGTTTACGGCCGACTGAGCGAAATTATGCAAATTATAGCTCTTATAAGTTAGAGTTTTTAGCATTAGCGCGGGCCGTCACTGAGAAATTTAGAGATTATCTAGCGACTACACCTTTTGTTGCAGTAACTGGTTCTAATGCTTTGGTTCACCAGTCAATTCGGTTAGAAGCTCTGATGCAACGATGGTCTGCTTGTTTGGCCAACTTCCAATTTAAAATGGAATATAGAAGTGGATGAAGTAATAAAAATGCAGATGCTTTGTCTCAAATTTCCGTTGATGAAGGAGTGAACCTTGCTAATATGATTCTATTGGAAAAGCCTATGTCAAGATGTAGAAAATTAGTGTAAAGCTTGTGCCTGGTGCACTGTAAAAAAATCAGTGACTTCAAGTGAAAAGGCACCATTGCATCCCATTGTAAGCTGACAACCTTTGGCGCTTGTAGCTATAGATCACGTGAAGTTAACTAAGTATATCAGTATGCTATCACCATTATTGACCATTACACCAAATTTGATTTAATATTACCTGGAAGATGCATCAACTTCTACAATAAAAGGGAGAGTGAGGTCGGGTTGACGAAGAACAGGCGCTGATGCAAAAGTTTGCTTGAGCTGTTGGAAGACGGAAGTACTTTCGGAGGCCCATTTGGAAGGGTTGGACCCTTTATGAGTTAATGAAGTGATGGGAGAGATGATGGTTGAATAGCCTTGGATGAATCTCCGATAAAAGTTCGCGAAGCCAATGAATCGCTGGATACCACAGACGGTGGTAGGCTGAGGCCAATCAAGAATTGCTTGCACTTTGGCAGGATCCATCCGAAGTTCAGATCCAGACAGAATGAAACAGAGGAACGGAATTTCGCTAGCTTCAAAGATACATTTCTCCAACTTCCCAAACAGGTGGTGGTGACGGAGCCGTGATAATACTTTTCGCACTTGCATGCGGTGTTCTTCAGAGTCCGGGAGAGTATATCGTCCAGGTATACGACAACAGACTGGTTCAGAAGGTCTCTAAGAATATCATTTACAAAACTCTGGAACACGGCTGGAGTATTATTCAATCCAAAGGGCATCACGAGGTACTCATAATGTCCATCTCTGTTGTTGAAAGCGATTTTCCATTCATCCCCTGCTCTTATCCGAATGAGGTTAAAAGCTCCCCGAAGATCCAATTTAGTGAATACTTGAGCTCCACGGATGCGGTCGAGACAAGAAGTAGAGGATAACGATTCTTGATGGTTATATCGTTAAGACCCCGATAGTCGATACAAGGACGAAGTCCCCTGTCTTTTTTCTTAACAAAAAAAAATCCAGCACCTGCAGGGGAGGTAGAAGGTCTTATGAAACCTCGCTGAAGATTCTCAGCAATGTATTCTGACATCGCTTTGGTCTCTGGGATGGATAGAGGATAGGTTTGACCACGTGGCGGTTTAGAACCAGGGATAAGATCAATGGGACAGTCCCAAGGTCGATGAGGCGGAAATGTATTCTGACATTGCTTTGGTCTCAGGGATAGATAGAGGATAGGTTCGACCACGTGGAGGTGTTGAACCAGGGATGAGGTCAATGGGGCAGTCCCAGGGTTGGTGAGGCGGTAATTTGTCCACGGACTGTGGAGAAAAGACATCGGTGAAGTCTTGGTAAGGCTTGGGAAGTACTATTTCCTCAGAGTATCTTTGCGTGGAACGTAATGGTGACACCTTGGAAAGACAACTCTGGAAACACGTAGAACCCCAACTGATAATCTGGGATGTTTTCCAATCCACATGGGGATTGTGTAGTTGGAGCCAAGGGAGACCGAGGATAAGAGGAGAGGTAGCCTCTTTAATGACTAGGAGTTGCAGGATTTCTGAGTGAAGAGCTCCAATTTGGAGAGTGAGTGGCAAAGTCCGACAGGAGATGGATCCTCCAGGGATTCGGCTGCCATCAACTGCCATGATGTAGGTAAGAGCTGGAAGTTATTCGGTGGGGATCTGGAGTTCCTCAACTACCTGAGCAGTGATGAAGCTTTCAGCAGCTCCAGAATCCAGGAGGGCAGAATATTCAAAATGTCAGTCTTTTTCCTACTATGGATACAGGAATGAGACAGTCTCAAGTGTTTGAGGAGCGGATGGAAACTCATGGGTTGACCTCCTCAATATCACTCAGGAGCGAGCGTTTCCCGGACGCTTGGTGCATTGCAAACGGGTATGTCCAGGTTCTCCACAATAGAAGCAGAGGTTGTCTTTGATTCTTCGTTGTCTCTCTTGAGGAGTGATACGAGATCTACCCAACTGCATGGGTTCCTCTGTTGACAATATGGGAGATTTAGGATGGGTAGACACCACTGTCTTGGAACAAGGTAGTCTCTTCTGCTCCGAGCGGCGCTCTTGCTGGAGAATATCGATCCGAACACAGGTAAAAATTAAAGAATCCAAAGTTGTAGGCGTGACGCAGGAAAGAAGTCCATCCTTTATCGGGTCGGATAGTCCTCCGTGATATATCGACATTAATGCCTCCTCGTTCCAGGACAGTTCAGATGACAGAGTGCGAAATTGGATGGTATAATCTGCAACAGATAAATCCCTCTGGCGAAGGCGGAGAATGTCTGAAGCTGCAGAAGCTGTACGTCCAGGCTCGTCAAAGATGGTCTGGAAAGTCTTCAGAAAATCATCTAATGACGACAAAATTGGACTAGATTTCTCCAGCAGCGGTGAGACCCAGGCAAGAGCTTTCCCAGATAGTAATGATATAATAAATGCAATCTTTGCCCGTTCCAAAGAAAAACTGTCAGGTTGTAGTTCAAACTGAAGCTTGCACTGGTTCAGAAAACCCCGACTGAGCGCTGGGTCTCCAGTGAATTTAGCTGGCGTTGATAGGGGAATCCTGATAGCACTTGGAGTCGAAGAGACTGCTGGTGCTGGGATCTGGTGTTGAGTCACCATGATTTGTTGGAACGCTCCCATCTGGTGGGTCATTTGTTGAAGACATGATGCCACTTGGGACATTGTGGCTTCTTGGATCTGCATTCTTTCGGATAGGTTGAATTCGGAAGGGGTCCCGTACGGATTCGGTCCGGCCCGGTCCATTTGGCCAGATTTAACTGTCACGGATCTGGGAACTTCTGGGTTGCTTCCAGGTCGGAGGGGCGGAGTGAGTGCAGGATAGAAAATGAAGCTGGGTGGTTGCAAATAAGATCTCCTCATGTAGATCCAGACAAGAGGTAGTGGCACTGCAGCGTAACCTGAGGTAAACGAGTGATCAGCGGAAGGGTATCAGAGATAGACTGGCTGCAGGTACTGATATTGTGCAGGACTGGACTTGTACACCGGACTGGACTTGTGCACCGGACTGGATTAGTCACAGGACTGGATTAGGCACAGGACTTGATCAGCACAGGACCGGATCAGCACAGGACCGGATCAGCACAGGACTGGATCAGCACAGGACTGGATAGCACAGGACTAGATCAGCACAGGACTGGATAGCACAAGACTAGCAGACACCACTAAACAGCACAACCAGGCTCCTAGGAAGACTAGTATATCTGGCACCTGCTGGACTGTGCTAGGGGTTTAAATACCCCACCATTGAAGCTGATTGGCCCGACCGCTCACGTGGTGCCCCAGCCTGAGATCCGTTTTCTGCGGGGAACACGTGGTGCGCCGCAAGATGGCAGCGCCCATCTCCCACATGGACGCCGGAGCGACAGAGAAGCAGTCTGTGGAGACGGCCGGCAGGACCGAAGAGGACGTGCGGCGGTGAGAGGTCCCTTGATGCGGTAAGTGCAGCGGCGAGAGCCGCTGCTTGTGACAATAGTAAATCTGCGCATTGCTTTTGTGAGGGAGCAGCAAAAAAGTCATTATGATCTAAGGGCACATGCTGCACCCTTAGATGTAGGAGATATGGTGCTAAAACGAAACAACTGCAGAAATAGTAAGCTTGATTCTCACAGGGAATTTGTCTCATATCGAATCCTCGATAAACCGGATCCAGAGAATACTGTTTATCAGATTGTAAAAGAAAAAGGCCGAATACCAAAACTGGTGAACAGAAATCAATTGAAGTTGTGTCTTGCCAAATTTAAACCCAAAGAACCCATTACTGAAGATTTATGTGTCGCATTCTGCAGATCCCTTGTTAATGATAAAAGATCCAATACATTTTATAACAAGTATGTGCTGGCCTATTATAATGAACTATACAAATCAAACAATTAAAGATTCATTGAGCATTCACAGTAGCTCAGTGGATGTTCCCGCAGAAGTAATAATTAGACATTCGAGCAGAAGTACTCGAAAGATATAGACAGTAAAATAATTGATTGGCGGGAAACTTATGTTTATTGTTCTATATTGTTATCTTATTGAATTTTAGTTATTGCCCTACATTTATGTTATTATATATTGAAAAGTTAAGCATGGGGACACGCATCATTACTGCACGGAGGAATGTGGTGCTCCTGAGGGGGTTATTGAAGTGTAGAGTGTACATTCTGCTATGAGTTGAAGGGAGGCTGTTCCCACACCATTGCGAGACTGTGCAGGGAGGCATGGGTCTCGTGCTCAATGTTGAGGGCAGGTTAGCGTGGGGGTGGTTGCTTAGCAACTGGCAGTTCATGTGATACTGCTTGAGTTGCATGAGGGGGTCTTCTGGAAGGATGTGGGGGTAAAGAGAAGTGCGTAGAATGAGAACGTTAGTGGGCAGTTGATAGCGGCATAAAGTGGGAGAAAATAACATCGGAGAGGAGATAAAGTGAAGAAATAGATAAAAACATTTGTAGACTGCCTGATTCTGAGGGAATCTATTCAATTCAATGTTTAATTGTTACTTTATTTATTCAACTGTGTTCTTTCTTATGCTGTAATAGTGTTAACTAATAGTAAATACTTGCGTTTGAATAGTAAGATTGTAAGCTAAGTCATTAAGGGATAACTTATTAGTGTTTCTTGTACATTCTAATAATTTTTGTGATAAAGGGGAAAGGAAAGCTGAAAGTTAAGTTTATTTAAGTGTATTTATTTTGCCAATTAATATTTTCTCTGTAATTGTTTGAATTAATATTTTGCTGGACGAAAAACTGTAAATTGTGTTTGATTTTTAATTTACTTGTATCATCAATATTGTACAAACTGAAGTTTCTCACCTTTAGCAAATTTTAAATAAATTTCATTCAGTAAAACACCATTCAAAAAGCAGAATTGTTGAAAGTATTCTCTGAGTTATTTTCTATTCTGTTTCACCTCTCTGCAATTCCTACTTTGACCATTAACATTTGGTCATCACAGGCAAAACCATGTTGATTCAGAGTCAAGTTAATTGTATTCTTTGCATGCAGGGATATATCTTTGAATTGCTTACTGCTCACAGATACTGACCAGCCTTACTTTTAGACTGTTATTTAGACTACTAGGCTAGCAAACATAACTTCTCAACTCTAATACTGTGTGCAACAGATGAAATATGAATCCCCTTAGAAAAAGTTAATTTAGTCCAGTAAAAAAAAAAAAAAGTGCACACAGTTCCTTAAAGGCCACAGATCTTAAAATGCCCCACGGTAGTGTCCCAAGTTCCTAATAGTTGGTTGTATTGCATTAATAAAAAAAATTGTTGTTATAGACCAGAACTATTGCTGTAGAGAAATACATAATGAACCACCTATAGAGCTGTTTTTAGAAATATTAAAGAGGACAAAAAAAATCATGTTATAGTAGTTGTGTGTATCTAAAATACACACAATGGGCCACATCCACACCCCCGCACAATTTACATGCATGCGGGGGTCAGTAGTTACGCAACCATAAAGGGGAGTGCACTCCCCACCATCGGTAGTAAATCTGGGCACTTACGTATCCAGAAGGCTACCTTATCTTTTACGACTAGATCTGCATCCGTATGGACACAGATCTAGGGCTAGATTTACTAAATCGAGATTGTAAAAATTGCCATTGTTTTCTATTTTTAAGTGGCCATTTTGAAATCTGATTTACTATGATTTACTCTGATTTTACGAATTTTCTATTAAATCGCCAGAGATGTTTTTTTTTTTCCAAAATTGCCTTTGTTTAGCTGTGTCGATTTTTTCCATTCATGAAATCTAAATCTCAGATTTACTAAGGTGCGAGTTGTAAATTCGCTCTAGAATGGGAGCAAAAATCGCAACAGATAATAGAGGTGGAGGTGATTGTCGATTTCATTGAAATCGGCACTCACCCTCTGAAAAAAACTCACCTATCTAGAAAAAAAGATCATTTTTAATACTTAACATAGCTGCCGCGGCTACAAATTAACCCTTAGCATGCTGTGCCATCTAGTACTGAAAGGCACAGCATGCCCTTGTATTCCAGGCAGCAAGCAAAGGGTAACAATCATAATGGTAAGGGAGTATACAGAGACAACAGTTTCTATAGACTCAATTGGGCCAATAGGAGATAAGAGTGTACAACATAACAGAGGGTTTCAAAGTTAATGGTCAAATATTCTCCATCTATCTTGATATACGACAAAAAAGATCATGATCCTATTATAGTTGTTCAAAACATGTAAATCCCCCATACGTGAATAAGAAGCTGTAAGCCATTTAGTAATAACATATATAACTTAAGAAAAGCTAAAACTAAACAAACTAACAGAAGCCCCGCTCCACCACAACTCACCCCCACCCCCCGCCCTGATACACCTCTGCCGTCAAACATGGTAACAATCTTTTACTACTCACTGTTCTGCAGTCTTGCTTGTAGTCAGGCAGGATCTTCTTCTTCTTCTTCTTCTTGCTTCTCCTACTCAGTGTCCTCTGGCGAATGACGGGCCTCATTACAGGGCTTATATTTATACCCTCTCGGTCCTGGGAGTTGCCGCTCGAGGGTAAAAATATAAGCCCTGTAATGAGGCCCGTCATTCGCTGGAGGACACCAAGGAGCACGGACCTGCCCGGAGGGCAGCAAGAAGAGGATACTGCCTGATTACAAGCAAGACTGCAGAACAGTGAGTAGTAAAAGATTGCTACATTTGGTAAAGATGTTTATAAAATTGTAAATTTGGAATGTGTTTTTTATTTTACTTGTCACACATATGTTAGGTATGCGCAGCACACGGGGGGGGAACTCTGAAATATATGTTTAGTGCACAGAGGGACATATTACGTTTAGAAACAACACAAGGGGACATATTAAACTAAGATAAAAGATGTAGGCATTTTTACTGTGATCACATTTTTGTATTGTATTCAGCATGGTTTAGTATGCAAGGAGGGACAGTGTGTATAGTGGACATAGGAACAGTGTTTTCTATGTACAGAGGGACAGTGTTTATTATGTAGGGAGGGACAGTGTTTATTCAGTTCGGAGGAACAGTGTTTAGTGTGTATGGAGGGATAGTGTGTATTGTGGACATAGGGACAGTATTTAGTGTGTACGGAGGGGTAATGTTTATTCATTAAGGAGGTAAGGAGGGGACAGTTCCATTTTTATTGATTCAGAGGGGAAATGTATGTAGTTTAATGGTAGCGGTGCACACAGGGCATGCTGTGCCTTTTAGTACTAGATGGCACAGCATGCTAAAGGCTAATTTGTTGCCACGGAAGCCATTTTTTAAAAAAGTAATCTCCTACGATGGCTGGCAATTTTAAAAGGATTCATTTGCCACAATTACAAGCTTAATCTCAGCGAGTAAACCATAAAAAAATCATCAGACATCGATGTAGATTAGAAATTGTTAGACATAATTCGCCCATAGTAAATTCAGCGATTTAAAAAAAAAACTATGGCGAAGTCCAGCGATTTCTAATGGCGATTTAAAATTCCCTTTAGTAAATCTAGCACCTAGTCTCTTTGTATGTTTGTTAGAAATATAACTATTATGGGAAGAAAGAAGAAAGGAAATATTCATCATAGTTTGTTGTTGGGATTATATTCTCCCCATATCTGCATGATGTTCCCTCCTGGTGCTCCATTTACCTCCCACACTCCAAAAATACTGTATGCAAATAGGCTAACTGGATGTTAACAAAATTAACCCTAGTTTGCAGTCTCTTTGTATGTTTATTAGGAAATTTAGCTCCAACAGGGTAGGGATTGATGTGTATGACATAAATTCTCTGTACAGTGCTGAATTGGTGTAATTTATTAATAAAACACCAGAAATTCAGCACTATATAAATAAAAATGAGTTTATCTGTCAATTAAGAAGCATCAAAGAGGGAAGTTTTTATAAGAAAAAAAGATTTGTGTGTGTTTTTATAGATTTGTTAGATAACCAATTTTATTTTATATTTTCTCAACATGAAATTAAAGGTCGCAAATTGGGATAGAAATTATGAAACACACTGAAAATATTAAAGTTTTGAAGTGCACAAGTAAGTTGGCTTCTCTGAAAACCTTTAATAAAACATAAGTAATGGTAAGCATAACATTATAGCACCAAAAAAATGAATGAACGGCTATTAAAAATGTGAATACTTTATCATGGTAGGTGACAGAAAAAGGAATAACAGCCAGAAAAAAACATTAGTTAAATGTCTTGAAAAATATGTTCGACCAGCAATTAACTGCTTGGAATGATGACAGCCATATAAAAGTGCATAGCCAGACATTCAGATTTTCTTGTTACCAATCCATTTTATAATAATTAAATAAAAAAAAATAAAGAAATACAAACAATGGCGCTAAAGAACCTAAATACTAAAAATAGTGATTCCTATTAATTCAATAGATAAAAAATGTATGTCATAATGCTAGAAAAATGTAAAATAAATAAATAAATAGATAGATAATTAGTCCCAAGACAATTAAAAGTTTGGTAATTCAAAAAGCCTGATTGTTCAGGGGCTACCTCCCCAGTAAAGTATCCGGTTGTTCCCATGGAAAAAAAATGATAATGGAGTGAAGAAAAGACCAGAAGGTGTCTGTGGTGCAACAATTCCTTAATAATTAATAAAGTGCATATGCTTCACATTTGATAGAAGAAACTAGTAATAAAATAATATATGCAGACCAGACATACAGTAAAATAATGCCCCTATAGGTATCTTTTGCTGTAGCTCAGGATTCTTTATATGGCAGGAGTCATCTAAAATAATAAATAGGAGAGATAAGCACATAACAGGCAATCTAGTATTGTAATTTCACACAAGATTTATTTTCCAATATAAATATATAAAATGTGCGTACATAAAGACAATTAAATATTAGATAGTATTATCCTCAGGATAAAATCACACAGCTTCAGGCACAACAAAAACATCAACGCGTTTCATCCAGAATTTATCAAGGGACTTCATCAGGGAGAGTTTAGCCAAGCATCAAAGGGGCATAACAGACTATAAAGGATTTAAATACCCTAAATACGCACCCTTTCCTTTAAGGGATTGCTCATGTGCAGTAACAGCATAAGGGAAAAGGTTGCTTGGGCGCCATCTTTATTAAGGGCAAGATAGTTCTAGTACTAATTAAGTCTTTTACTTTCCATAAACCATAGAGAGGCATTATAGGGTTGGTAAATATATTCTCTAATGTTAAGCCAATTTACATGATAGTTTTATGCAGAGTAAATGATTTTCCTCAGTGATCGGCACTACATCTGTCTCTGTACAGAGAACAGGGCTATGGCACATGCGCACTCTGCCAATACAGTCTCACAGATTAGTCTGGTGCTTCCCCAATAGCACTGTGTATAGCAATACTGACAATTATTACAGGGAGTGTAAATCTGTGTGTGCCTCATCTCTATAATTGGACATTGTACACATGACTGCCCAAGGTGCAAATATGGAGAGTACATCAAAGAGACAATAAGATATATACAGAATGCATACAAGATATAAAAAATACCATAACAAATATATATATATGAGTGGGATCATCAATACATAGAATATCAAATAAACAGAACAACAATAAAAAAAACCAAAAAGGGTATGACTCATTATAAATAACTGATCATTCAAAATAGCAAACAAATTAATTATAAATAGGATCATGAATAAAAATAATTTAATAAATAAAGTTGATCGATTCAAAAATTAATTAGGTCAATTGGTAAATTAAGTCATATAACAAATTTACTAACTAAAGTCCTAGACAGTGCTTAGATCCCAACACCAGGGCCCAAAGATGGTTCCAATGGGCTGCGCCACATTCCAGGGTGTTAACTGCAGCCGCAACCAATTCTCGAATCGGCTGGCACATGTGGAAAACTGTAATCTCCCTTCTTGTATAGCATTAGTTTGCAGTAGGCTCTGAGGGCGATGTGTATACATTATTTAGTAAGAGCTGTCACGTTGGATGTTGGGCTTTGACAGGAGGAATTAGGAGTTTCCAACAGAGAGGAGAGAAGGCGTAACTGCTAATTGCTTCTTCATGTCTAATGTGCATAGAGAAATATCAACATCTCCTTCATCAGTGCTATGGCATAAACTACATTTTAAGGCTAACAGTAACTAAGGTCCCCTAAATTCTCTTAATGTTGTATGTCTAGGATTTCAGACAATATTTTGGGGTGCAGGGAATTGCCACTATTGTATAATCACTGTTGTTGGGATCGGTAGGTATTGATGGATACATTGTAAAGTCATTTACTTTGACTTACGGTCAAGGTCAAGACAACTTCAATGTACCTCACTCAATCCTCCCCATGTCCTTTACTAATGAAGAGAAAATTGCACTCATATATAATAGGAACCAACAAACTCCACTGCTGAAACTGCTCCTAAATGTATTCTAAGTGTAAACATAACACCAGCCCAGTGAAAAGCTTCCTAAAAATATATTGGTTTCCAAATCCGGGATTGTATGATACAGAGATCATTGGTATTGAGCATTCATGGGTACAAGGGGCCGGATCCAGAACTACGTCCGTCTTCCACAGACGGCCGTAATTCAATAAACAATAGCTACTGCGCATGCGTAGTAGCTATTGTACGTAATCTGCGTATCGTTTCGATATGCGGTCTTTTAGATATATATACACGCAATCTACGTATTGAAGCGATACGCAGATTACGTACAATAGCTACTGCGCAGTAGCTATTGTTCATTGAATTAAGGCCGTCTGTGGAAGACGGACGTAGTTCTAGATCCGGCCCAATGTCCGATTATAGCGATGAAGTACACACAGATTTACACTCTCTGTAACAATCGGCAGTATTGCTATACACAGCACTATTGGGGAAGCGCTGGACTAATCTGTGAGACTGTATCGACAAAGTGTGCTCATGCGCCGCAGCCCCGTTCTCTGTACAGAGACAGATGTAGTGCCGATCACTGAGGAAAATCATTTACTCTGCATAAAACTATCATGTAAATTGGCTTAACATTAGAGAATGTACTCTATATGGTTTATGGAAAGTAACAGACTTAATTAGTACTAGAACTTTCTTGCCCTTAATACAAATGGCGCCCGAGCAATCTTTTCCCATATGCTGTTACTGCACATGCACGATCCCTTAAAGGAAATGGCGCACATTTAGGATATTAAAATCCTTTGTAGTCTGTTATGCTCCTTTGATGCTTGGCTAAGCTCTCCCTGATGAAGTCCCTTGGTAAATCCTGGACGAAACGTGTTGGAGTTTTTGTTGTGCCTGAAGCTGTGTGATTTTATCTTGAGGATAATACTTAGATTAGCCTATATTTAATTGTCTTTATGTACGCATATTTTATATATTTATATTGGAAATAAATCTTGTGTGAAATTACTATACTAGATTGTCTGTTATGTGCTTATCTCTCCTATTTATTATTTTGGATGAGAGTCCTGCCATATAAAGAATCCTGAGCTTCAGCAAAATATAGCTGTATGGGCATTATTTTACTGGACGTCTGGTACGCATATATTATTTTATTACTGGTTTCTTCTATCAAATGTGAAGCATATGCACTTTATTGATTATTAAGGAACTGCTGCACCATAGGCGCCTCCTGGTCCCTTCTTCACTTCTTTATCAAATAAAAAAAATGATTACCATTAAATACATATATCAAATACTTGTATATTTGGGACTAATCTAGAGTTTGAGTCTGGATATCTGGACAAACCATGTTGTTATGTGAAGAGTGCAAAAAAAAAAGGTTTTACATTAATGCAGGGAAAATCCTTAGCTCTTGTTTATTGCCCACAAAACATTACAACTTTGAAGCATTGCTGCCAACTTTTACATTCTCACTTCTGGAAAATCTTGGAAGGTAGAAAGAAACTGCCATATGGGGGATGGGCTTCGTGACATGATAAATGCAATGCTGCAATCTTTCAGACTGCATATACGCAATCTATGTATCGAAAAGACACGTAAAACATGACTACGCATGCCGTAGTCAAAAACGGGACGTATATGCGATACGTCCAATGCTGTAAATCCAGCCTATAATCATATAATGATGTCTACCTACCCAAAGATCAGCACTGATCCAACTAGGAACTAGAACGGAAAATACTTTGCTATGGTAACATGTGAAATCTCTTTAGTTTTATTATTTAGGGTTTCAGTAAACATAAAAAACTTAATACAAAAGTAATTGAAATAATACATTCTATACTATAATTCTGTACTATTATTCACAAAATGTTAATCTTAGATTTTTATTTTGGATGTAACATCTACTATATACTAGCATCGTGATATGTTATGTGCAGTATATATTTTTATTGCTGTGTGAGAAAATCCAGGTCAGCTGTTTGTTTATTGGTTAATGCTACTTTTTTAAAGTAATTTGCCTGTTTCATTTGATAATGTTCACACTGGCTACAAATATTTGCTCCATTAAAATCAGTCATTTAAATATTTACCTTGATGATAATTTTTCAGAAACTTCTTTGAAAGTTGCACCAAAATGCAAAATTGGGATGTTTCCCCCTATTCCTAGTGGTTATTTCCTGCAAAATAATTTCTACCCTTCATACTGCAACTTATATTCAAAGAATCCCTTATCTCAGATTCAAACATGTCTTGCTGGAAAAATGATATATCTGATGGGAGATTCAACAATTCGTCAGTGGATAGAATACTTCCCAAAAGTCCTGAAGGGTACGTAAGTTTTTTGTCTCTGATGTCTTGCACGACACCTATGTGTGTTATAAAAACAACAGACTGTATACAGACCTCTGCTGCCCTGTGCTTGGAGTTTAGAGCGCAGCGGCAATGGAGCTCATATGCAAGGGAATTATGATAGCAGGACCCTACCTTAAGATTTCCACACTGTCCCCATGTATAATAAGGGGGGGATTATAGATAGCAGGAAGTCTAAATACTTCACAACTCCCACATAGTAGAAGCGCTTTTGCCTCCTGTTCCAATTCACCCTCGCAATTAGTACTAGGATGGAACTCTAAATCTTAGTGATCAAAAAATGCCCCCTTGTCTTTATCCGGTCCAATATAGTTACATTAAAATATATTGCTACTTGTGTATTGGCGTTTTGTAAGAGAAATCAAGGGAATTTTTTTCATACCTTGTACATCACAAACATTTCATTTGCGTTACAGGAAAACAAAAAAAATTACATATTTGTAAAAAAAATACTTATACTATTTCAGAAAGTCAGTTTTACACTTTGTATGCATTTCCCTTCATTTTTTTTTGAAACCAATGCAATGTAAGCAAGGCAGGTGTATTTGAATTGACATTTATTTGTGTTTTTTCATACATAATGCAAAGTAGTTTTTTAAAGCATGTGTGTTTAATATTACCTACAAACTATGCTTGTTGCCAGTGGCATACAAGACCTTAGCAATGGTCTTATGGTCCTTATTGCTTATTTAATTGATTTACCAAGGCTTTGCTAGCATCACGGTCCCTGAATGTCTTCATCTTTTTCTTCTGCGGTCCTCTGTGACTCTTTGCTCAGTGAATGAGTCTGACATAATTGATGTTGGGAGGGAGTTGTTGCAGCTGAGCTGTCCACTCTAACACCACACACACAGTGTCTGGCTGGCCTATCGTAGATAATATCTCAATGGTCCAGCCAGTCAGGTACCGCTGCTGTGGCTGCACTCATTGGTCAACGGCTCTTAATTATGTTAAGCAATGCAGCTGCGTTGTCTACACAGTTTAAAAAGTAATTATTTATTCTTTACTTTTATGCATTACAATTCACCAAAGGGATGACGGAGTGGAGATGCCTTGCATGGTTATGTTATACTCTACCGTACGGATCTCCTTACAGACAGATATTTTATTCTGTACATAAGAAGATCTGCTATGTAACTCTGGCACGTGCATGTGCATTTATATTATAAAGTGAGACTTACACAAATGACTTGTATAAGTCCCTATGTCTCCCTCCCTTCTTCTGTGTTTTAATGAGCCAGATCCTAAAGTAAGGCCGCCAGGGGAATTACGTACCTGTCATATGTAATTCCTCTGTTTTGAAGGTGGTTCGCATGCGCACAAGCTTCTTACGATGCCATAAGGGCCGGTGTATGTAGCGAATGTTATGTAGGCCGGCCGTACTGACATCGAGTGGCCGTAAAGCGCCCGTAGGTCAAGATCCGGCCCAATATTCACAGACAGGCTCCTGCATTATGGTGACTGATTTCTAGGAGACAGAGTTTCTGTAGTTGTGGATAGCATTACTTCCATTACAGATTTTCCTCTCACCAGCAATTTTTACACTATATAGCAGCAGATGTGCCCTCTGATGTCTTTTCTTTTGCTCATTTAGCCTCTCTGTATTCTTTAGCAATTTCAATAGTTTCCTTTAGCTGCATGTTCATGCAATAACATTTTACCAAACCAGAGTAAATTAAGTGATTTCTCAGTTGCTGGACTGAATTTCTCCTCACCTCACCATCCCTCCATTCTCATCACACCACCAATTCATTCTCATCACACCACCGTTATCATCAACCCATCATTCTGACTGACCCACCATTCTCACAATTTCACCATTCACACCACCCCTTCATTCTCATCACACCACCGTTATCATCAACCCATCATTCTGACTATACCACCATTCTCACAACTTCACCATTCACACCACCCCTTCATTCTCATCACACCACCCTTTCATTCTCATCACACCACCGTTATCATCAACCCATCATTCTGACTTGGTGACTTGGTGAATGGTGATTCTGTCACCATTCTCACAACTTCACCATTCACACCACCCCTTCATTCGCATTTATATATTTTTATCACAACCCCTTCATTTTCACTGCCCACAACATTTACAGCTCCACCATTCTCACCACCCCACCATGTTAACCAGATTATCATTCTCACATTCCCCCATTAACAACACCTCACCAATTTCATTACCCCTCTATTCAATCACTGACAATTCTTACCATTCCTATGATTTGTCACCACCCCACCATTCTCACTAGCTCTGTATTCTCTCCGCCCATCTTTCTCACCGCTCCGCAGTTCTTACCACCCTACCGATCATACGGGTGTAGCTCCCCGTGGAGAACAGCATTATTTCGAAAGGAACGTTCGGTCCCGAACTGGCTGGGATATCGATTGCTCATGCCTTAAAGGGGCTTAGCAAACGATCCTCGAAGCACTGAACACGGTGCTCCATTAGGTAAGTAAAAAAAAACTACCCTTTCCTTAATTCTAACCCTAAGTCTCCCCCCTCTTAGCCTAACCCTAAGTCCCCCAACCCACAGCCTAACACTAAGTCACCCCCCCAGCCTAGTCACCAGAGTGGGTTACTCACCTCTCCGGTGGTCAGGTGCGGAAGTGGTGCTGGTGGCTTTCCCGAAAAGAATGGGTGAGTATGCAAATTGCATAGTCAGCCATTCATAAAAAAAAATTCTGCTGTGTTACACATTCGAAACAGGGACAGCCAAAATGCTTCTTTCAAATGTCTCTTTTTCTCAATGTGAAACATCGCAGCAAGGACTCGCAACGCAATCATTCCATACCACCATTCTAAACAGACCACCATTCTCATTTCCTCATCTTTCTAAATATAAAATAGCTAAATATGGCGATAATATCTTTTATTTCTGGCTTATGTATTTTCATTAATCCTCAGGGAACTACTACTTTGGAGACATCTCTGTCTTCACTCTCTCCTGTGGCTACAGAGGAGATATAAGCATTGTTAGATTTCTCAGATACATATGGCAAGATGGACCTAAAATACAATGCAGTAACAGAGATTTATATTATTATTGTTATTATTATTATTATTACATTCCTATCTTCTTAAGGAGAAAAAGATTGGAGATTTAAGTTTTCAACATGAATCTTTTTTCTTTTTCTGCAGATTTAAAGTTTTATGACACTCATGAAAGTGGCTGGCAAAAGTTATACACATATTTTGATGTAAGAAATAATATTTACATGCAGTGGAAGAAGCATGGACATCCATTTGTAACGCAGACCTTCTTTACTATGAAAGACCATGCCTATGTTACAAATGAAATCAACCGAATCGCTGGTGGCTCTAATACGATTATTGTTATTGCTCTAGGACAGCACTTCAGACCCTTCCCTGTTAATCTGCTTATCAAAAGACTTCTCAATGTCCGCAAGGCTATAGAAAATCTGTTCCTAAGAAGCCCAGATACAAAGGTCATCATAAAGTCAGAGAATACCAGAGAAATTAATACAGATGTTGAGCGATTCAGTGATTTTCATGGATATATTCAATATCTATTAGTGAAGGAAGTCTTCAAAGGACTGAATGTTGGGGTAATTGATGCCTGGGACATGACAACAGCCTTTGGATCTTATAAACTTCACCCACCAGAGCCAGTCCTAAGGAATCAAATCAAACTGTTTCTGTCTTATATTTGTTGAGCTGTTGTGGATCACTGTGGATCTCTTTATTTTACGTTTAATCTTAGGAGCAGATCCTAAGATTTCATTTGTATGTGATCAAACTACCAAGAAACGGATGCATATGGATCTGCAGGGTCAGGATATGCACACGCTGCTAGAAACTTCCGCTTCCAATCACGTAACACAGATACTTGTGCATGTGCAGAAGGCAAAATCTGTTTAAATCCTATTCAACCAATTACAAAATATGGGAACAAATGGACAGACTAGATGGGCCATGTAGCTCTTATCTGACGTCACTTTCTATGTTTCTATGGGAAAACTAGATATTAGGATCTCATGCTCTGTTATTATCTGTCTTTAATGAAGTTTTAGATAGCAATATAATTAAATTTCTGGACAAATAGTTTACCTGTTTTAACTGTCTGAACTTGTTTAAGTTTTGCTGTCTTTCATATGAAGTTCATTCTCTGTACAGGAGGTGGTCCCACTCATCACAAATTGGAGGTATTCATGGTAGGTGGGAATGTAAAGTAAGGGCTTGACTAATAATGCAGTATTCCGCAGAGATACCATAGGTTCTGGCCATGGGTCTAACGTCCATATGTAGAAAAACAGGGAGAGTGCCCTGTTCTCCTACATACAGAGTTTTCAATCATAAAAATCAAATCTCAAATATGTGACTAAAGATAAGGCCCATAATCAATATTGTCCACAAGGCTATAGAAAATTGGTTCTTAAGAAATCCCAAGGTCATTATAAAGACAAGAAAACATCAGAAAAAAGTATACAACGACTTTGTGAACTCATGACTATAGGGCTGGATCCAGACGTGTAAATGCTTAAAATTAGTTACTCCTGGCATGTTGATTGCAGGGGAGTCATATTTCATCTGTTGCAAACAGTATTAGAGTTGAGAGGTGATGTTTCCTATCCCAATCCCTATCTATCTGTGATAGTAAAGCTGGTCAGTATCTGTGTGCAGTAAGCAATTCAAAGATATATTCCTGCACGCAAAGAATACAATTAACTTGACTCCCCCTGAAAGCACTTACTTAAGATCCAGACCATAGTCAACATCTATTGACAAAGGATGTCTTCCGAGGACTTAATTTTGTAATTGATATCTGGAATCTTTTAATGTTTACCTACCAGAGCCAATTTTAAGAGATGCAAACAGCTACTTTTCAGTTACTTGTCAGCTCACGTTGCACATGATATGTCTCCTGCTTTAGCTTCTTCAGGTAATGCTTCTGTCAGAAAACAATACATTTTCAAACACAATCGGTGACAAGACAGCATGCCAGAGTCAGAGATAATGACATCTGATTTGGCTTAAAATACATCCCCACTAATCTGACTCAGAGACATCCAAAATAACCTTCTGCCAGCCATCAACAAAGAGGCTGGGCTGTGATCAAACGTGGGTACAAACTCTCATGTAAATGTATGGTGTGACCATGGCCTTTCTATGCATACAGATTCAGAGTTCCCAGCACCATCAATGACTTCCAACTGCAGTTATAGATCCGCCACTGTGAGACATTATATACCACTCAGACTCTATTGGGTGAAGGAGTCCTATAGCACGCACAGAAGTATAAGTTATTATTGATACACAGGTGACACAACACAAAAGTGGGTTTATACAGAGGGTGCTCCGGTGTACAAAATTGCCTGCCTATTACCTCAAAAACAATGTGTACAATAAACAAAGGTAACAAAGACAACAACAATTCAGTAACAATGTAATTACATGATAAGAGTGACTACAGTTTGTAGAATTAAAGGGCCGTATTCACACCTAAGAAGCTTCTGCTTCTTATGTGCGGAGTTTCCCGATATGACCTACTACGCATGTGTAGTAGGTCATATACACAATCTACGTATAGCAAGTAGGTAGATTGCCTAAGTGTGGTTTTAAAAGATCGCATGGAGTAGTTTAGTAGGAAAGAAGTGGCCTTAAGCTGCCTCAGAGAGTGATTAGGTAGAAGTAGGAGGAGGGATGGATTTAGATTAGCCGGGAAGGGTGGGGGGAGGGGATGGAGAGAGGCAATGTCTGTGCGGAGTTTCCTTCTTAAGAAGGAAACTATGCATGGTTAGATAGGGTAGTCCACAGCAGAGGCCCATGAGTTAATGGCATGTCCTTAGGATTAACAATATTTCAATGGTGATTCAGTCTATAGGATGCCACACCACCATCATGTGTTTTACGGCTACCTCCCCGGTGGTCTAGTGAGGGCATATAGTTCATACACAGATGGAACTGATATCTAAAGCAAGCACGTCTTTCATGGAAAACGATTTAGTCCTACAGGCAATAGTTATAGCAGTGTACCCTGCAAATATACTATGGCATCAGCTCACCCACAGACTGCTTTACCAGTTTCGTGTGACAAGCATGTATTATACAATTATATCACAGTTATAATGACCCAATAAGTATCCCATTGATACACGTACAACACAGACACATACTAGTGACCCCGATACAAAG
>WWET01001865.1:166415-179560 GCA_011038615.1 Limnodynastes dumerilii | reverse complement strand
TGACCTTTTGCACCTGGGCCCATGAACCTTTAGCTACGCCCCTGTCTGAGAGGTATATTTACTAAGGTTGCTTTTGCTAAAATCCTGGGACTTAGTATTCATTAAAAGCAAAGTACTGGGACTTGAGCCTTTAGCAAAAGCGACAAGGCGAACATCGCTGGACAAAAATCGCCCAGCTGTTTGCCTTGTAAAACATAGTGATCGCCGGATTCACTAAAGGCAATTTTACAAAATCGCCTTTAGTTCCTCCTGCAATCGCAATGACGTAGGGGGACCTCTAGAGTATGACGTCAGACACTAGAGGTCCCCCTACGTCATTTAAACTATAAAAGGAGACCTCTAGCGCACGAAATCTCATTACCATCGGCACCGAGGATGTGTAAGGAAGCTGTCGTCATGACAACAGGATGAACACTGGAAAGGACGACTCCAATCAACTCTCCAGACTTCTGCAATCAACTAGACCGTTCTGCTATCAACTTTGGCAGGACTTTAAGAAGATCATCATGAACTCCATGCAAGTCATCCCAAGATAGATGACTGCAGAACGGTGAGACAAAATAATTTTTATTTATTTTTTAAACACACTTAACACAACACTAATGTTTTTAGTAAACAGTGTGGCCACCTGTTTTTAATTTACATGTAAAGGGGAAACATAATGTATTGAAAAGGTTTTTTTTTTATTAAGTCATGTATCAAATTGTAATTAATGTGTGCTTATTTTGTACTGTGATTTTTTTTAGAGTGGCAGAGCGCAGCATGGTTATAAGTCTTTACATGCTGACGCTGATATTACTACAAGGCACGGTAATGCTGTGCCTTGTAGTTCTATCTGCGCAGGCATGCTAAGCCTTACAATCATGCTGCGCTTGTATTTCTTTTTTCAGAAAAGTACAGCGATCTAGACCTGTAAAAATCAATGCTTATGGAAGGCGATTATAAATCGCCAGCCAAAAGCGCCGCTTAGTGAATATACCCCTGAGAGTGGCAGGTCCATGTAAGGGGTTTTGTTTCTCTGCAAGTGTGAGCATTACAGGATGATAAAATAAAAATAGAGAGAGGGGTATATAGGGAGATGGGTGAAGAAGAAGGGTAGAGAATATGGAGGGGAAAGGGTATTTGGATAGTGGGTGGAGAAAAGTAAGAAGGAGTACTAAAAGGTGGTGTGTTCATATTGATTGTATAATGGCTCCACCCCCTCATGTCCAACTGTTAACAGCAATAGATCCCTGCATTTTAAAGCAGCAGAACACTATGTCCCAATTTGCCTTAATATGCATTAGCAAGCCCTGCTGTGAGCAACAACTTTGAACTGTTGGCGAAGCTTGTGCAATTTGTATCATTATGTCACACTGTAATGATAAATGTGGAAGCGTGACTCCTAATCCAGTAGTACTTCCCAAATTATAGGGAGTTTCTATGGACCGAATTCACTGATCCATATTTACTATGTGTGAGTTTTTACACCCATGACACTCCCCTCGGCCGGACGGGTTTTCGGTGACTTCCACCTCCATAGGGCACCCTTAAATCTACGTGTGTACTTACGTGCGTTTGTTACTTATGTACGTGCGTGCATATTTATATAGCCATGCCCTCAAATGCCCTTTTAAATGCTTCCCCCCACCCAATTTACGTAACTTTTACCGTATGGGAAAAAAGTCATACCCCACCGTACGTATATGTCCCTAAGTGCGATTCACAAGTCCGTGCTTAAAGTACTTACATGCGTAATTACTACCTAATTTGCCTGGAAAATGTTACTACGCGTGCTAATCTGCTTCTAAAAATACGCAGGCAACCCCACGCAAACACAGATCTGTGAATACGGCCCTATGTCATTAAAGAGTGTTGTCAAGCATGTGATAAACATCTTTGTTGTACACATCATCTCCCTTTTTTTTAAATCACTGATAAAGCTATATGCTATATCAAATAGATGTTTTTTAGAAAAAAAATTGACACTCTAAAATTTGAATACAACTCTTACATTTTGGACCGATATTTCAAACTGGCTTAATAAGTTATTTGTGCTAGCTTTAATCATCTCGCAATTTACTACACAACCAAGTTTGCATCTTGTGAGTTATAATGTTTTGTATATGTATTTATTACAATCTATTTTCTTTATTTCCTCAGTAACTTCTACTTCTACAGAGATAAAACAATGTAAAATTGCAATGAAGTCTCCTATTCCCAGTGGTTTTGTGTTATATAATCAGTGGAGACCTGTTTTCTGTGACATTTCCAACTTTACTGTCCATGATCATATGAACGTATGTTTAAAAGACAAAATGATCTATCTCATTGGAGATTCAACCTTACGCCAATGGTTCCTGCATTTGCTACAAACATTTAAAGGTCATATGATTATTTATTATGATATCATTTTTTATAATAATTTAGTGTCTTCACATTGTTTCATTTTTTTGAATGCACTGTATTTGAGTAAAGGTTGGATGTCATTCTATTTGCTGCAGTACCTTATTTCCACCAGAGGTGCTGCTATTGCTCTTTCACTTTGTAAACAAGTTTATAATCTTTCCCTTCATTTATTTGTTATTGTCAGCACCTGCATCTCAATTCTAGTTTTCACAGCAGCTCTTGTCAGAAAATTTCCACATTGTACCCTGCTTGTGTAATGCAATATATTGGTCTGATCTTCCTTAAACTTCTCCTCTCCCCTTCTTCTATAACACAAACCCTTTGTGTGTATTTTGGTCACATACATTCGCTCTGTCATAGCTTCTTGGCCCATGCATATGCTTAAATTATTTACAATAAATACATTTATAGCCAGTGCAATATATATATAAATAAGTACATGGATACAAAGGTTTTTCCAAAACATTTTTCTGCTATAGCCTATAATTTACAGTGATTGTGATTTCTGGCAAAGTAAATTTCAAGTGTATCCTGTAATGATCTGTGCCAATTTCAATTTTACAAACCTGTTCTGATAAATGACACAGAGAGACGTGGAATGCAATTCAAAAAGTGCATAGTTTATTCACTTGTAAGCCTATACGAATTAGGGATATAACATTTTTGGGCTATAGATTTGGTGGGCCCAATATAATGTAATTGGTGAAATCACATAGAGGACAGGACACCCCATACCTGTGTTATGCGCGGGCTGTATGTACCCATCTGAGGATGAGTATAGTAATGGCATGTATTACTTCAGCGAGAAATGATCCCATTAGGCCATTGCCAATTGCAGGTAAATTACAAAACTCTATCCCTATCATGGTACTTGGTTAATAAACATGTCACAATTTGTCTGAAATTGCCTCACAAAGCTTACAACATATTTTAAGCAAAAGCTGTATTTGCCCTTATACATCTGTTAATGATATTGATTTCACAGATGTATATTAAGCTACGTGACCGCCTACTTCTGTATACAAAGCACTAACAGAACCCTGTTGTAATGAGCTTGTGTTATAACAGGCGTATAAGTCAGTATTGCATACATCTGCGCAAGCAAATGTTTGTTGCCTCATATTCTGTGTATGTTCATATGTTATTATAGTATTTCAATTTTAATTGATGGTCAGTTAGCTATTGTGGGTTGCATGCCTCCCAACAGCTGAGAATTAGAAAGAGGGACAAAATTTTGCAGCCTGGTAGAGGGGGTGTCTTGTACCACCCACTGGGTGTGTCTGGGAAAGCGGGTGTGTCTTGCACCACCCAGACCGGCGGGTCTAGTGCCTGCCCCTTTTATTTAGCAACCATCCAGGTCTGGATATGTCTGCACCTAACTCACTCGTATCTGTGAACACTGTCCTGTGTGTTTAAATAGAATTACTCGCATGTACCTTTTTACTGGTAAGGATAGCCATAAATGGGATGACTCCCCCACCCCCCAAGTGTGGATGCAGAATCTCCAAGAAAACTAACCTTATGTTAGAAGATGCTATTTCCTTTAGCCATAGCTTTGGCAGTATTGTCCAGGGTGTTTCACACCAGGAGCAATGATATTGAAAATAAATTGTTATTAATAATAAGTTAAACCACAGCCTTGGCATGCTATGAACCCTTAGCATGCAGTGGCATATAGTACTATAAGGCACAGTATGCCCATGTATTGCAGGGGATGCAATACCATAAGCGGCAAGATGCCAAGGGTTAATGGCATGCCGTCGCATATATAATGTCTGTAGTACAAACTGATCCCATCCCATAACCCCTGTACATAACATCTCATATCCATGTACAAAGTAAATGACATTCCATACCCCCATACAAAGTAAATGACATCCCATACCACTGTGCAAAGTAAATAACATTACATACCCCCATACATAATAAATAAATAACATAACATACCCCAGTACACAGTAAATAACATAACATACCCCTGTACATACTAAATAAAATATATATTTTGAGGCAAGTTTACAAAAACGCTGTTTAGTAAATATAGCGATTTGTATGCTTTGCCTTTTGAAACTCGCTATATCGATTTTAACTAGGCAAGTTTGAAAAACCCTTATATCTTTATGCTAAATTTATTTTAGTAACTTAAGCGATTTTAAACTCGCCGGAGATTGCATCCAAACTCCGGCAAGTTTGACAAGTTTTGTACTAGGGCTAAATACAGAACCTCCTTTTGAACCCCTGGAAGAAGCTCACCTCAAGTTTTTGACCTTGTTGCTATCTTTTCAGTTAGGATTATAGGGCCTGATCCAGACCTACGCTCATGAAATGCACATGTTTGTAGCATATTTACGCCAGAGTGAGTACGATGCACTCCCCTAGGCACGCCCCTTGTTCATACTTACTTTTGCCCTCTTATGCCCAGCATTCCCTAACTTAACTCTCCTGATCATAACCGTGTGCATCCGTAAGCTCATTGCGTAGTTACGACACTTAGCACGCCCATACTGTACGATTTAAATGCCTCACCCCGTCTTCGAAGCGGAATTACGGGTTTCGTATGGCAGGCATGCCCCCTCGACTGTATTTACAAAGGTGTTACGCTCAAGGCCCATACGCTCAGAATATCTGTGCGTAACATCTTATCCGTGCATGCGCAGTAAGTACAAATGGCCGTTTTTTACGCTTACTATCATCATAAAAACGCACACGAGCGTAGGTCTGGATCAGGCCCATAGGGGCCTGATTCAGACCTACACTGATACGCTGTGCATACTAACACACAGCATATCGGCATGCACTCCCCCCAACAGTCCCTCTTTGGCCAGCGTAATTACACACTGTTACGCCGGCTGAAGCCTACCCTAACTTCAGCCGGTGTAACATTGTGTAATTACGCCGGCCACAGCAGTGTAATGGCCCAAACTCGCCCTCCTACCCTCATTTGCTTACCTCCCCCCCACCTTCCTTGCCTAACTGTTGCGTAGTTTCGGCAAGGAACGTAGCAAATATAATCATTTTAATCCATATATAACAACATTAATAGGAATACAATAAAAAATATCACAGGTAAGCATAACTTTAAACATTTCTCTTTACATTTCAATCCCATTAAAAAGTTCTAACTAGAAAATGATTATTACTGTACTTATGCAACTGGTGGGCATCACAGCGGCCTAGAATGAGATCAAACCCAGGTCTGGCCACACCCCAGAAGCTCCTACCCAATCCTTTAGAACCACGATGAAGGAGAAACATTATCCCTCTCCTGGTCTCAGCTACGAAATACTCTAATGTTGCAAAGGAAACACAACAATTAGTGAACTAATCAGCACCCAGGGATACCTGCAGCAGAGAACGGGGAATATTAGTACAAAGGCTAGGTATTCGTCATCACCGGCCAAGGCCTCAGGCACCTCTTTTCGGTAGTATCTGGCAAATGGAGCGGAACCTCACGCACACCTTCTGGTTCCGTCTTTGCACCTGTGGAAGGAAGGTGGTCGTGCACACTAACAGACATAGACTGATACTTATTGTGGTTTCTGGTCAACTTGACTGGCGATTCTACTTTCTGCCACCACACCTGCAAAAGACCACTTGCCTCACAGGTTTTCGTCTCCGTCCTCCCACCTTGTGACCTTTTAGCGGCTAACCTAACAAGGGCCTTGCGCCCACCTCCTGCCTAAACTGCTCCTACTCTAGCCAATCAGAATTGACCTTCTGCCAGTTGGAACTTCCTGATCCTAGGATGCCGCGCCACCATCCACTGCTGCATTACTCACACTTATTATTATATATGCCACCTTAACATCAGAAAACTCCCATCAGCAATATGTGTACATACCAAAAAGTTGTTTTGCAAACATTTAAATAAAACATATAGCTGGGATCGGGGGAGATAATTGATTGCAGGGATCAGCAAGTAAAACTTTTAAACCATAGCACAGTAAGGACCATAATTAGTCCCTAATTATGGTCCTTACTATGGTCCTTAATTATTTTACTTGCAGCACATATTTTCCCACCACAAGTTTATTTTTTTACTATTATTCTCTGGAGTATGTTTCCCTTTTAGCTACTGTATATTAATTTGAAAGACATAGGTATGAGGCATAAGTTATCCTTATATACGAGGTCCAGGTCTTCTTATTTCCTGATTGGCAATAGGGATATACCCATCATTAGTGCTACCATGGAGGAATCAAGGAAACCACATTATCGTTGTTCTCACTCTGCACAAGTCACAGTTTCTCTCTTCAGACTGGATCTAGACCTCTGTTGAGCAGAGGCAGAGATCCAATGCTGGATGCATGCTGCATGCTGACTCTCGTGCAGACAAGGGGAGGACACTCTCCTTGCATGTACAGGCTTATGAGGGTAGGATCCTACCTTAAGATTTCCACACCATCCCTACGTAAAATAGGGACAGCTTAGAAATCTGGATAGGGCATCATTTAAAGAGATTCACCCTCCCACTTTGTGTAACTGACGTATGCTTCCTGCAGTGCTGTCGGAAAGACTTCCAGCATGAAAATCTGGATCCAGAGGACCAGAGCCCATGCAGGAAGTCTGTTGTACAAGCATGTGTGGCTACGAAATGTGGGCATTCGCTGCCCATAAAGAGCAGAAAGTAACATTTTGTACGTCTGGATCCAGTCCTTTATGCACCACTCTGACTCATGGGAAGTATTATACTGTCTAAAATGTGTGATGCCTGGCTTTATCTTTGATTTAAATTTTTTAAGACATATTAGGAGATTTCTATATACTTTTTACACTGCAATGGTTTCAAGCTCTTCACAAATACGAAATACAGATTTGTACACTGGATTGTGCTGTTACACAACATTTAAATCTTGTTGTGGAAGATATCGAACTGTAGGGCTTGAACAGCTGTAAAAAATTAAATCCACTTAACCATTAAATATTACAATATATTATTTTGGTTTAGTGGACAGTATATAGTATATGTAGGTAAGTATTGGACAGTACACAGTGTGCGCATGTTTTAAATGAAGCATTTTCCTTTGTAGAACACTTTCGATATTTACACACATTGATCCAGACCTAAGTGCTTGTGACCGTACATTGCGTAGTGTATTTACGCCAGCCTAATTTATATGTACTCCCCTAGGCACTCCCCTCGCTCGCACGTACTTTGGTCATTTTACGTCTCCCAAACCCTATCTTAACTTTTCAAAGCGTATGTACTGACGTACATAGTGGATTCATGTACATAACGGCCTAACCCGGCCCATACTGTACAATTTAAATGCCTCCCTTCGCCTCCAAAGCATATTTCCGGGTGTCCTATGGAGGACCCGCCCCTTCCTTCGTAGTTACCCTGATGGTATGTACGTTCAGAGTTACGTGGCGTAACATCTGCCGCACGCATGTGCAGTACATACAAATAGACAATTTAAGTCAATGGTTAGCGTAAAAACGCTAGTATACTTAGGTCTGGATCTACCCTATTGTTACTCGATAGCTTAATTTTACTGGACAGTTTTGTTGTTAACAGTAGCTGCAAAGAGGTTTTGAGAGAATAAGGTGTAACTTCAGCGCTGGAGGGAAAGCTGCTGAGTTCAGGAGATATATTCAAAAGGACTCAAACACTACAGGTTCGCTTTTACAACATGTACATACTTCACAAAAACAATCCAAATCTCCAAAGCTCACCCGTACATATAAACCACAGAGCAACAGTATTCACAATGTTCTAGTGAATCAATGAACAATGAACAATCAAATATAAAGTGGTAATACACAGTTTTACTTCTTTATGGTGTTGTCTCCAGAACGGCGTCTCCTCATGGTTTTTCTCCCCAGGGAGGTCAGCCTCTATCTCAGCTCCTTGTCTCAACCTGTGTCGGTTGGCCTCGCTCCAGATAGTGATAGGGAGAGAAGATGGAGAGGGAAAAAAAAAGAAAGCGCCACTTCCTAGTGCAATAAATCCTTTTATTTTTCAATTAAACTTAAGTTAAGTAAGTGGATACTCACATAAGATAGTGGGACACTTATATAGAAATGTCCATATGCGCATTTTAATAAAAACAACAGTCATTCTCTTTAAAGATCCAACATCTTGGGCCACAGTGATGCCAATGGTGTATGGTAACAGCAGATATAGCAACCAACGCGTTTCAACCGGCTCTCCGGTCTTTCTCAAGGCTATGTTGTTAACCCTTCCTCAACTTCTAAACTTACTATAACACTACAAAAAAAATAACATTTAAGTCACCTAAACTTCATGTTTTTTTTTTTTTTAACAGGGTTAAGGAATTTTGATCTGCATAGGACAGGATTGGAATCTATGCTGCTAGCAGTAGATCTAGAAAGAAACATCCGGTTACAGTGGAAAAAGCACAGTCATCCAATTGTCGCAAGTCATTTTTACTCAGTTAAAGATGACGCCTATGTTTATGAGCAAATAAACCATCTAGCTGGAGGTCCACACTATGTCATTGTCATCTGCTTGGGTCAACACTTCCGACCTTTCCCAATCCATCTCTTCATCAGGAGAATTATTAATGTGCGCAGGGCTTTGAAGCATCTTTTTATGCGGAGTCCGGAGACCAAGGTTATTATTAAAGCAGAGAACATCAGAGAGATCAGTATGGATGCAGAGAGATTCAGTGACTTTCACGGCTATATCCAATATCTTATTGTAAAGGACGTCTTCCGAGATCTTCCTGTTGCTGTGGTTGATGCCTGGGACATGACCATTGCTTACAATACAAATAATGTTCATCCACCTGAACATGTGGTAAAAAACCAAGTTCACATGTTCCTTACATATATTTGCTAAATTATGATAGTTATCAACTAAAGAAAGGTGATGGATAAATAATAATATTCTCAATTGCTAACACATGCACTGGAATTTCTTTCTGTCTTGGGATGTCTTTCACACATGTTGGTTAGCTAAATTTATTACTGTATTAAATTAAATAAATGTGTCCTATTTATACTTAAGTCTTTTAAACATTGTGTAAATTTTAACTGAACATTAAGTTCCTGTTCCAACTTATAAAATGAAAGGGCAATTGTATCTCCTGGGGTATCCCAATGATAAAGTTTAGGTTAGCTATTACAACTACTTCAGAGTTCAGATTTACTAAGGGGCAAGTTAAATCGTGGCACATTGCTGGAGTTTGCCGCTGTTTTTTTTTTAAAAAGACGCCGGAATTACTAAGGGGCGAGTTTCCCTGACGATCTTAAAACGACAGTGATGTGTGGCGATTTTTTAAGAATTTATTCACTGCGACTAATCTTGTAATTGCGGAGAATGAACCATTATTAAATCACTGCATATCATGCCCTAAACAAAAAAAACCTTTTACATGTTGTTTATAAAAAAAAAATATTTTGATAATATTTTAAACCCCTTATGAGGCATGCTATTAACTCTTAGCATGCTGCCGCATATAAAACTAGAAAGCACAGCATGCCCCTGTGTTGCAGGGCATTCTGTGCCTTTTAGCACCATAAGCGACAGCATTGCAAAGGTTAATGGCATGCCACTACATAAGTCATGGCCCACGGTCCTATTAAATATCACAGCATACCCAACAGTCCTATTAAATATCACAGCATAACCCCTGGTCCTATTAAAAATCATAGCATGCCCCCCGGTTCTATTCAAAATCATATCATTGCCTCTAGTCCTATTAAATAACATATCATGGCCCCCGGTCCTATTAAGTTACATATCATGGCCCCCTGTCAAATTAAATATCATTGCATGGCCTACGATCAAATTTTATTATTTGTTTATATACACAATAAACATATAATTCTTTTAAAACTCATAGGTTTTTTTTAAACCATCCAGATACACAAATCCTAACTTGTACATCAGAACATATGAATATGATTTCTACATATGCAGAATACTTACAATTTTTAGAATGTGGCGTGGAAGGAAAATAGTTATTGCATAATACAAAATACAGTAAGATGCTGGACCAGGGCTTATCCAAAGTTGGGAAGCAAATATGCAACTTGGCCAAGCCTAAAACCATTTCTAAACAAATAAAAAACAAACTAAATTGATTAATAATGTTTTGTAGCAAATCTCCTATGCAAAAAGTTGCAATTCTTAAAGCGAACTAACCTTCAACCTAATTGAGTACATTCTAGCAATGTGTCACAAGAGGTCGGTATACCCATAGCGCAAGTTTGTAATGAAATCATTATATTTCAATTTTGCGTCTATTAAAGTTCTACCAAAACCAGGTAGAGACCCAAACTTGCCTGGTTCTTACACATCAGTATCTCTGCTAAACATCGATTATAAACTCTTTACCAAAATCATAGCTGAAAGGGTCAAATCGCTCCTTCAGTAAATCATAGGGATCAGTCAGGTTTTATCTGGGGCTCACAATCTACTTATTAAGAAAGTTTTAGGTGTCATTAAAAATTTAGAAGGATTACATGTAGACCCCAGTCTTCTGCTATAAGTAAATGCAGAAAAGGCATTTAACTTTGTAACGTTGGATCACTTGTTTGAATCCCTCCATAGGTTTGACATTTTGCGATCTACTTAAGACTCAATACACACATCCTAGTATACAGTTCTCATGCAATGGATTTCTTTATTCCCCTTTCCAAATTGAAAGAGGCACACGACAGAGGTGTCCCCTGTCACCCCTGTTGTTTGCATTAGCCTTGGAGTCCCTGGCGTTAGCCCTGAGGCAAACTATATTTCAGGGTATTAAAATAGGAACACAAGAACTAAAGCCATCTTTATTTAGTGACGACTTGCTCCTTTTTTTTATCTCCCACACATCTATCTCCATCCCTAACTAATTACCCAAATCGGCACTTTTGCAGGCTATAAAGTTAACTTTCAGAAATCTGAAATTCTCCCCTTGACATCTGCTAATTATTTACAAAGTCTAACCCAAATTTCTCAATTTCTCAGGATAACCAATCACACTATAAAATACCTAGGAGTCATCCCTTTCTTTACTTTATAATCCTAATTTTATAAAGGAAGTAATACAACAGCTCGACAGCTGGTGCTGCTTGCCTCCATCATTATTAAGCAGAATTGCTGCTCTTTAAAGTATAGTCTTTCCTCAGATCTCTTATTTAATCTAAATGCTCCCTATTAAAGTGTCTCGCTCAGGCACAAATCTCTGCATGTAGGCTTTTTCTAAATTTGTGTGGCAAGGTAAAAAAACCTAGAGTTTCTCTAGTCAGAATCCGCAGACTTCAACATATGTCCCTTTTTGGGGTAATCCAAGTTTTCCCCCGAGATTGGAGCATAGGCTGGGCAGGCAATGAAGAGATATGGGTATTGGAATTACAAACAATAGGGTAGATCCCTAGCTACGTACACTAACGTGAGGAAGATGTTATGCCATGTAACTCTGAACTTATGTACCAGCATCATATCAACAGTGTAACTATGAACGAAGGGGCGTGACATACATACAGCACCGTAATTATGATTTGGAGGCGGGGTGAGGCATTTAAATCGAACAGTATGGGCATGCTTAGACACCTACGTATGTGAAGCCTGTATGTACATCAGTAGTTACACTTAAGTTTAGATAGGGTTTGGCAAGTGTAAAACGCCAAAAGTACGTACGGCCAAGGGAAGTGCCTAGGGGAGTGCATAGAAAATATGTTAGCGTAAATACGCTACACCTTGAAACGTAATGGAAAGACTCTATTCTCCTTTCAGGCCTTGAAAGACAAAAACTATAACGGATTGACTAGATTGGGTATCCATTCTGGGTACCCGGGGGCATAGTAGGAGATCAGTAGAGTAACGGAAGCTGGGAGGCCTTTTGTAGGGTCTAATCATGGGCCATGCTATAAAAGATAAGAACTTGACAGGACTGGACTGGACTGTAACAGGCTGGACTGAACCAGACTGGACTGGACCAGGCTGGATTGAACTTGACTAAACCAGACTGGTCTGGATTTGAACAGGCTGGATTGAACTTGACTGAACCATACTGGACTGTAACATACTGGACTTGAACCAGGCTAGACTGGACTGGAACAAGCTGGACTTGGACTTGAACCAGACTGGACTGAATTGGAACAGGCTGGACTTGGACTTGGACTGAACCAGATTGGACTGGACTTGGAGTTAAGAAGAAAGTCAGAAGCGCCTTCTCCAGAGAGAACCAGGTACTTTGAATGACCAAGTTGTTCTGGTACTGCTTAGAGAGTGCTCCAGGTTTAAATAGAGTGCCCTCAAACAGGATTGGAAGATCAGATCATGTGACAATGGGAGAAAAGATCCGATAGACTGGACAAAATCACAATCCAATATGACGGCACCCATGCATCAGAGAACACTGTTGTCCGTTACCAGAATTGAGGCACAGAAGACATGCAAGGCAAACAGGCGGCTGAGCAGAAGGCTATCACTATGGTGAGTGGCACCTCCTTGATGGATAGCCACGGGCACTGCTAGAGAGTGCTGCCGACAGGCGGCCTCTGACACGGTAAGACCCTTGTTTTGTGACTAATTCCATGTACCTAATTCTCAGTTCTTCTTGTATTTACAACTATGTTATTTTGCGCAGTCATGGTTTGTCCCCCGAGTACCGCACACTACAGCAGACACACTAATGGATTTACTACACTTCCTCAAGACAAATTCATACCGCACTAGATTTATCCAAAGGCATATCCTATCCATTGGGTATCTCAGTTATGGGAGTAAAAAATAAATTCTTGGAATATAGATATCCCAGAAATAGAAAGCAAGAAATTGCTTAAAATTCACACGCAGA